>JAZGTJ010015996.1:0-12987 GCA_036877575.1 Botia almorhae | reverse complement strand
GCTGGTTATGAAAGATGCACCTCACAAAGATTCACTTTACTGAATTGAAGACTCAATCGACCAGCGTGGTCTCCAGAGACACGCCCGGCTCTTCAGTTTCTCTGATGTGTCAACTGTTCTGACATTAAAAGACAAAAACAGCCGAGGAAAAGTGGCCGTTGAAGGGACGAGGTGTTTTTCCCGGGAATCTTCAGTGAATATATTTGCGCAGAAATACATCGTCGCTTTTTATCGACGCGCGCATCCGTTTTCCCAAGCGTGAAAAAATAGCTTCGCCCGCCTCACTCGCGATTTAATGAGAATTGTAACGTATCCTGAGGACTGCTTACCGTCACAGCTCCGTTTCATTGGCTGTTTATTTCATGACACTTCAAGGTGAACGGGCGTCTGCGTGCAGCCGTCGCGCAGCTATTTTGCGTGCTAAGCGGTGGAGTAAAACTCCAGCAGACGAAGAGTCTGAGAAGCGTCAGCTGCTGATTTGCCATGCAGATGCTGCAGTCGTGTGGAACTCAGCAGTGCCGTGTTCAGCTTCTCGAAGCGCGAGGCACGCGCTCGTCCCTCTGTGTGTCGCTGCACGTCATTAAGCATCCCGGTGAAACGAAACAGTTATTGACAGTTCTCGTTCAAAGTGAGTTTTGCAGAGCGAATGGATTTGCTAGACCCACCATCATGATCCTGGAGTAAAATTTTGTAATCCGCTGTCAAGGAGAGTGAATGATGATAAACTGTATTACTGTATTACTGTATATGATTTGTAATTGTGTTCCTCCTCTCTTCTGTTCTCTGCTTTAGGAAGCTGTGTTGTGTTTATCCAGCAGCCCCATGATCTGGTGGTGGTGGCCGGGCAGCCCGTGACCCTGCCGTGCTCCATCTCCGGATATCACGGCATGGTGCTGTGGGTCAAAGATGGTCTCGCTCTGGGGGTCAACAGAGATATGACAGGTAGGAGCTTTTGCTGCCCAAATCCTACTGGGACGCTGCTTTTCACAAGTCGTAACTGTGTGACTGAAACATAATCCTCAGTTTTACACTCGCTAACAAAACCAGAAAGATTTTATAGCACCACTGGAACCAAAAAAGCGAACAAAGATGCATAAAGAATTTCCTGCGTCACAAATGGTTTTCGTTTGCAGCGTACAGTAAAGCTGGTGGAGTACATAATTGCAATGCATTAACAATTAATATAATAGCATAATTGCAATTTATGATTCAAAGGATGCATGCGTTGTTATTGTAAGGATATAAAGTACAAAGTAGAATCGAGTACTTTCATAAATTATAGACCAGGCCTGTTTTTCTCCTGAGTGAAAATTAGTTTTTTCATGTGCTTTCTGATGGTAGAAAAAAATGTGTTGTTTGCTTTCAGATATTCCAATTGTTGACTTAAACCATTATAATCTTGATGAAAGGAAAACATCCCTGTGGGCCACGCAGGTTTTGATGGTCTGTTCTTTGTTTGAGCTGTGTAGTGGGCTGTGCAGATAATTGGTCTGTGCTGTGAACTTTGTTTGGGTCTCGCAGTTTCGCCAGATTTTCGTTTGTCTCTGAGAACGATGAGATGTTGTTTTATCACGCAATGCCGTCACCTCCTGAACCAGCTAAACGAGTGGTTTCTGGCAAGCTCACACCCTTATCAACTAACCCAGCTAATAGGGAACATCCTCAGAAAGTTGGCTAATGTTCCCTCAAAAGTTCTCTCCAAAAACGTTCTTGCAGTAACGTTAGTAGAACACTTTTTAACATTATGGATCATAATCGTATATCAGAAGCGTTCTTAAGTTGCTTGCGGAATGTTTTTAGAATGTTACGCAACTAAAAAAGTTGGAATAGTGTTCTCATACCCAGGCAATATCGTTAATACAATGTAGGAAACGTTGAATGTTTTATAAACATTCAAAATGTTTGACATCTTTAGCGTGATTTTTAATTGACATGCCACCAAGTGCGAGACATTTATTTGCAGTGTAACATGCTTTGTTTGGTTCTAAATGCCTCGTAAATGTAGTCACTCTACAATCTAAAGAGACTCTAGCCGCCCGCCCGCGCGTCTCTCCTGAATTTAGATCAGTGCATACACGCTGAATACCTCAGACATGTCTTTGTCTGGTCTTTTCTCAAGTCAGGCGCAGTAAATGCGAGGACAATAGCCCTTCCTGTCTGGTCGTGAATGCGTCCCCTGACATTCTCTTAGCCAGCAGCCTTGCAGTGTTTATCCTCACTGACTTTTTCTGATTGTTGTGAAGGGTTTCTGTTAGCTTTAGAAAGTGCCCATCAGAGAACCGTCAGACCGCCAACCGGTGCAACTGTCAAGAATTTATTGAATTTCTATCATTAATTACAGCAAACACTTCATCATCCGCAGAACCCCAGAGAGACGCGCCGCAAGTGCAGCTGTTTTGCATTACGACAAGATTTATTTGCACCAACAAACAAAATGTTCTCAAACTAGGAAAACGTGTTGTTTAAAAAAAGCTCAGGGGTAAAACATATGCAGGGGTAACCTTTAGGTCCCCTTAGTCAGTATGTTGTTGTGTAAATCAGAAGGAAATCAGCTGTGGTTTGATGCGATGACAGTCTGGTATCTTCAGTTTGGTGTTTTGGGCCTCATTTACTGAGCATCTAACCATCAGATTAATAAAGAAATGCTAAACAAACTTTCGCCTTATTCAGATTCATCGCACATTCCTCCCTTAAGCTTCAATTTGCAGAATGTCGCTTACAGATCTGCTAGCAGTTGAACTTATTAGCGGTTTAAAATATTTAATGTGTAACGAAGCAAAAATTAATTATTTATTCCAGTATCTAATTGAAAGTACACTGATCAAATCCCGTTTAGCTAACGTAACTCATAATTACATGATCCAGGGGTCATTACCTGATTTACCTACATACCGAAACAAAACGAACAATTAACTTCAGATTAAGCCCTCAGCTGCAGCGGTAGTTCATATTTTTTGTGATATTTGATTTAACATATATACACATATATACGTGCAGAAAGAAGTTCCATTCTGTACGGCGGTTTCTCCAGACGTCCATCATTTTTAGCTCTGGCCCCAGGCAGCGTTTAGTCATGGACTTGAGCTCTTAATTGAGCCTCTCCGGGCTTTTCTTTCCTGCCCACTGCATCTGTCGTTTCTAAGCATCCAGGGATCCTGGATGTCATTGTACCGTAGTATAATCAAGTACAGAGCTCCGATACTTAACCAGCAACGTTGACTGGACGCCCAGCAGTCGTGAAACGATACTCATAAAAGCGTAAACTATCCAAAAATGTCGGGAACTCGTTTTGGATGCGATTGGCTGTCGGTATGTTTATAGCAGCTCCGTCCATGTGTAGAAAACCATTTTCCGTTCGTTTCGAGTGTGAAGCAATTCGTGGGTTTTTACGAGTCGTTCTCGCACTTTTATTGCGTAACTCCACAGCACAGTTCGGATAATATTATATCGCTCATAGCTTCGCGCTGATGAAATGACGCGGTTCGGTCGGCCTGTAAAAACACACATCCTGTGATCAATAAAACATAGATGTCTGTATATTTGAGGGCCGGTGTCCTCAGAGTTTCAACAGTGACCGATGTCTCAGATATACTAAAGAGAACATGACGTTCGATTAGGACGCCCGTGAGTGCGTTCATCCCCCCTTCAGCTCTCTCACTCGCTTTTTCCGAGCTTTGATCTCCCATTTCAAGCAGGTTTCCATCCACTGGAGTGTCAGTAAGATGCCCGCAGTCTTCCTGCGGATAAATCCACGTCCCAGCTCTCTATCACAGCCCCCATTGATCCGACATGAAGCCAGATCCATTTCTGTGGGATTCATTACCTTTAATAGGGTCATTTCACATTGTTTCTGCTAATTGACAGCCATTGTCTGAAGCCGTCCAGTCGAGCATATCGAGGGATTCATCAGGGCTTTATTGAGGCGCCTGTATGCCTCAATAATCCCTAATGAAAACAGCTCTTAAATAAAAGGCAGGAGAAGATCCAGTAGCAGCGACCAGTAATGGCACTATTGATTCCTAACACAGGGCTTATTACCACACAGCACAGAATGGTCAAACACGGTCTTTAATATAACGGATCACCTGGTTTCCAGAGACACTGGACCACAGTAACTGATTACGAGATCAGGTCCAGATGTAAACACGCTTGGGGCCGCGGTCCGTTTGCTGAAAATAAGACATCTGTCTCAGTACGTAGCAATTTAGCTGGTCCCGTTGTTTCTGGAATTGAGTTACATCGTACATCTGCTGCCCTCTTTAATACCGGCTTCATCAGTCTTATAGAAATCCTTATATTTCAGTGTTATGATATCATGATAAATGATTTATATTTGGACTTAAAGATGTACGTTGTGCTCTCATTCAAGATTTCTGAGGACAAAAGTGAAGTATAAATCAGATCCTTCAACCGGAAGTGTAAAGAAGACGAGAAAAAATGAGAGCACAGATGTTAAAAACAGTTGTTCCACTCTTTCTCCGTGTATAAGCCGTCGTCTCAGATAGCATCCTCGTTTAGGCTACGATGACTCGCTAACGTTAACGTTTGTGTTGCCTTGTGTTTCTCAGGTTACCCACGCTACGATGTGATTGGAGACCACAGCAAAGGGGAATATCACCTGCTGATTCAAAGGACCGAACTGGCCGATGACGGCAGCTTCGAGTGTCAAGCCATCCAGGTTGCTAGTAGATCACGACCAGCTCGTCTTACTGTTCTGGGTCAGTCTTAACTATCTGTGAAACCTTCTTTCACTAACAGATAGACAGACAGATATAGTAGAATGACAGTCCGATTAATTGATTGTTTTGTAGTTAAATTATAGGTTTTTCCGATCAGTGCTGATTAAATTGGTTTCTGAGTTCCTAAAAGCACCAGCACTACTTCATAGTGGTTCTATGGTTCTACCATAACATCAGACTTCAAACCCTTTTCGGTTCTGAGCGCAGCCTTTGTTTTTAAGAGTGTAGCTAGATGGATGGACAGACTGTCAGACAGATCGATAAATACTAGCATTAATACACTAAACGGATAAGAGAGCGAGAGGGAGAGAAATCGTGAACAAAATATCATCTCCGCTTTACTGTAAATGTAGATAAGAACGAAGTCAATCTCTAAATCAGATAAACGGGTGATATTCTTAAATCAGGGCTAATCAGCTTTTGTAAGACACATTAGATACGTTTGCGATCGAAATGCCTTGCGTCAGCTTAGCTCCTGTGCAGCCCAACTTAGCCTGATTATCATTATCGATTTCTTTCTTTCCTTTGTTAAAACGATGATATATTCCAGAGGAATAAGTTCTTTACACTGCTCGAGTAACAGCGTTTTAAACCAGTAATCTGAGCCTAGACACTTAAAGCCAAGCGAAGATGCCGGCGATTCTAGCTCCATTAAAATGATTAATTATAGATGAGAAGCCGCTCATTTGTTTTTATTTTTTGCTGGTCTGGTGGCAGCGGAGACAAATCATCGTGTTCCCCAGAGCAGAGCCATTAGCCTGACGTGTAATCCCACACAAACTGGCTTACTTCTGAAAAGTTGCATACAAAACCCCAAGCAGCTCCTGAGAGAGGTAATGAAACCCATGTAGGGACTCCGTCACCGTCGATCCCCCGACACCTCCCTCCTCTCCCGGGGGACAACCACGCGTGACCGCAATGAGATGTGACGTTTTTGCTCTCTCCTGACAGATTGATTCAGAGTTCTCTTCGTAATCTGATTGGTTGATTTGCCTGTGAAGTCTCAGACCTGTCTCTGTCACTTACAGAGAAAAATGGCTGGCAATGCTTTTTTCCGACTCTGACTTTCAAGTCAAGCGTTTGGGGGCGGGTCCAGGGCTCCATGGTGACGCATTAACGACTTGAGTAGTAGTCGCAGTTATGCCACGTAAATCCGCAGCTAAACGCGCTGGAGAAACTCATTCAGATTCAGAGCAAGTTCACACTTTCTTTAATTCTCTTTCAAGGGGCGTGCGCTCACAATAAAGCTTTCAAACAATCTGTCTTGGTTTCAGACGTGTAGTTCCGTAGTTACACCACCTCCACTCCACCGAGGTGTCAACAGCGTGAGGTGGATGACCTACTGAAGTGACATTTGAACTTTGAACCATTGCATGAGGCTGGCGGGGTAACCTAGTTTGCTTTGTGGTGGCCACCCTGCTGAATAAGACATGAGGTGGAGTAGGTACACATTGCTGAGGAAGGACCCCCGAGGCTAATTAAATACAAGGAATTCCCCAAAAGCCAAGCGGAGGAGCTGGAGAGAGAGAACCGAGGTTTAAAAATTCAGTCAGTGAGCCATGGGGACCAACCTGGGCCACTACCAAAGGTCACTGTTGTTTGAAAAGAGCCACCGCAGTGGTTCTGTAAGCTCTCAGCGTTTGTTCTGCTCATTGTCTTCAGTTCAAGCTTAAATAGGTCTTGTAAGATGTACCTCCTTCCAGGCTTAATTAGAGACTTTTTCCTTATTTTGTTCTCGACACAATTTTGTGCCAATGAAAACGAGGCTGTGAAGATTTAATGCATTCTAATGCGTAATATTTACACTCACAGATATGTCACATATTTAAAGTGCAAGGGGTCGAGAATGTAGTTTTTTGTTCAGTGAAAATTTGTTTTCAGTGAACAAAAAAAAAGTGTTAAAAGTTTTTGTGTATTAATTGTCCATAAAAGCAGTCTTTTATCAATCGCCTCATTCAGTTTACATAAGAATGTTTTTAAGAAACGATTTACACAGAAATTCATTCTTATGTTTTCTGAAGTCCTTTGTTTTGTTGGTTGAACGTTTGACACCCCAGTGCAATATTTTGTCCAGTCGTCTCTCACAGCCTTGTTTTTGTTTCTCAAATTAAATATGTTCTGTACTCTTGGTTCTGTTGATTTGAAATGGTGTTATTTTACAGCTGAACGGTGAGGATTACCATGTGTTAGTCGATTCGGTGAATAATATGCGCTTTAACAGAAGTTTAGATTTGCTGAATTAGATTAATCAGAACATCACAGAAGTATGTGTGTGTTCTTGACCAATTGACATCCCAGTCATCGTCGCATTTAACAGATTCATGCTTTCTCACACCTCATACTGCTCAATCTAATTGTGCAGTTAATTCAGATTCATTAGGTCTGAATCTGAACTTCTCAGTAGAAGAAAAGCTAGTGGATTAATGCTTTATACAAGATGGCATCCTTTTCCTATAAGAGCGTGTCAAACAAGCCGTGTTAACCTGTCCCGGAGGGAGACAAACATCAGTCTTAATGAGAGGAGACAGTAATTACTCTTAGTCTTTCAAAGCAAAGAGGCTGTACTGTTCCTTTCCTTTTGTGGATGAGACGCTGGTCAGGGGATCATCACCTGATTCACAGGAATCTAGAATGAAGAAGCAGAGGAAAGATTCTGTCTTTTCCGCACCTCCTTTGTGAGGTTTCCATCCTTTCACAGCACGCTAACTTTCTAAACCCTGTCTCAGCTAACAGGGAACGTTCTCAAAGCGTTGGCAAACATTCAAAGTTATCAAAACCATTTCATTAATGTTATATATATATATATATATATATATATATATCATATATTAAAAAGTAGTTAGTGGAACGTTTTAAAAAGGTTACAGAATTATAATAATGTTTGAATAATGTTCTTATAACCAAGCAATAATATTAATGCAAAGTTTTAAAAAATGAATAAATAAAAGTGTTCAATATTCCAAGAACTTTCAGAATTACCTTTTCAATGTTTTTGTTACTTAGGAAAACCTCGCAGAAATGTTCCTACAACCTAAAAGTTTTAGCTGCGGCTCCTCGTCTCTCCGTGTTAATGTCAAAACAGGCAACCGGATCAGGAACGGAGAAAGCAAACAATGCCATGATGAAATTGAAAACGTTTATTGACACAGTTCTTTCTTTGAATAACAGCAAATGTCATTTTTTAATACTGTTCTTCCCGTCAGAATCGTCTCGTTTTAAAATGCATAAGAGACGTGTGAGAATTGATCGCCCGCAGCCTCCAAATGTGCTTTTTTATGAATATTTCTAAATGTGTTTAAGTTTGCAACAGCTGGTCCTCGTTTTGAGCGTCACACTTTGTTGAATAATCAGTGAGCATGTCGCAACATCTGCATCTGGGAGAGATGAATTCACAGGCAGGTATATCATGGCTCTGTCAAGGCTGTAATGAACGAGGAACGGAAATTCTCACAAACGTGACGCGACAGGTGCGAAACGTTTTCCTCACCTGAACAACTAAAATCGAAGAGGATTTTAACGTAACTTTTTTCTGTGAAACGTGAAAATTAGCTGCTAAATAAAACATGTTGTTTCTTATAGCGACGCAGAAAAATAATGTTAAGGAAAAGCAGCGCCAGGTGTAGAGATTAGTATGTAGTGTGTGCATGCATACTTCTTTTCTTTTGGAAAGACACGGATACAAAAAGTATAAATGTATCAACATCTTTAGTGTGTCTCCAGAATTGCTGTTTCAATGGTGTTGGTGTCGCACACAGCAGTGTTTTCAACATGAAGCAATGTAGGTGCTTAGAACTACAATTTGCATACAAATGCCCGCGGATACAATTAAGATCATGTCGCCGCATCACGGGAAGTAACGGGGCAGAAAGGCGCGCTGTGATTGGCTCCTCCTGTACTGTAGAGCTCTCACAGGGAGTTCTAAATTACAGCACAGCCCTGCTGTTCACCGGCCTGTTTAGACCAAAGGGGCTCTTCTGGTGTGGGCCGCTTGGCCATGCGTGTCGCCTCTGAACCTGCTGCGATTTGCCGGCTTCCTCCCACGATAACTTCCGCTTTCGAGCTTCCGAGCCTTAGACATATATGTGACATTCCTCCCCTCCCACAGACGGGAAGTCAAGCAGAAGGAGAGGGATAAATCTTCTGTTCTGAATCCAGCACTTGTGTTAACAACCGCACCCTGTGGTTAAACTCATCAGACTCTATTCACCATTCATGTCATAACCAATGAAAACAGACGTGAATATTCAATCGATATATTAATAGAATATACTTATTTTTTTAGCTCATATACATGGCAACCAGTCATTATTCCAATTAACGCATATTGTGAAACGACTGGACCAGTGTTATTAACAGTAAATGTATCTGCTTGGCTTGATGATGGTGAGTTGTCTGATGTGTGGGTGAGAGCTGTGTGTGTAACACCTTAAAATTAAACAAAATCATTGTTCGATATTTAACAGTTTTTTTGGAGACAGTTTCTTTGAATATCTTTTCCAGGCATTTACAATATTGTTGTCTGCGTTTGTACATTCACATGGTGGAAGTGTGTGGAAGTATGTACAGAATAGAAATATTCGTGCCATATTTCTGTTCATATTTCTCGTATCGCCTTGAACAAATAGAGCTATTCAGACGGAAAAAAAACAGGCCCAAGGTCGGTCGGAAGCTCTCGCACCAATAAGCTGACAGGAGAATACAAGATAATCAGTTTTATTACAATGCAGACAGACAGCCATCGCCACACTGAGTATATCAAGGCCGTTTGGCCATTGTATTGTTTTATGGCTGTTACATTTCAACAGTTTTTGTTGATGTGCCTGTCCAATTAATGTTGCTGAGCGTGTACTGTCATGTTAGTTTATTTTACCAAATGCGTAAATGTAAAACAGTTCTTCTGGAGAACCGAACTCAACGCTGACTGACCTTGTGTGATGTTATAATGTTAACATTCTTGTTTATTTGATTTTAGTTGAATTTACATTTACGTAACGTCAAGTGTTCACTTTGAACAAGCCGCCGTTTAGCAGAACTTTTATTTTAAATGCTTCTGTTTAGCATTTAACAGCGCCGCATCATTATCTGAACAGACAAGACTCAAACAACGCTGTGTAGGTTTCCACTTGAATGAATATTTTACTTACTAGTGTAAAAACACATGTGCTCGTATTTAAATGTGTTAGCAAGAAGCGGTGTGGCTATTTTTAGTTAATACACCTGAAAGCCGTAATCGCTAAAGGCTGTGTGGTATAACAACTGAACTCGAGATGAAAGTGATTAATCCACCGTGCGACCAATTCCTGCGAGAGGATGATGGAGAGAGCGAGAGACCTCTTCAGATGTAAGACCAAAACCAGGTACATTACAAAATAGGTCACATTTCCCAGAATGCCCCTCTCTCTTGTTTCCAAAATGAAATTGCTCCATTTTTCTCCCTCCACACGCTGAATGACTCGAGGTGTCTCAGGGGTCCCAGTGTATCAAGAGGCCCGACACAGAAGTAATTCAGTGCTGTTCATTAGGCTTGTTGCGAGAGTTTCTGCCGCTCCGCGCAGCAATTACTCCGGGATGATTAATCCGTCGTGTTGACCAGCTCGAGACAAAGATAATGATTGGCTGCATTACAGGGTTGTAAGTTCAGGCATTGTATACTTACCGTAATGTAATTACGGTAACGTAATGTAAACCTAAATGAATTTATTTCTTCCACAAACGTATTTTTTTCACAATGGCGATGGTGGTCAGGCTCCAAAATTGACCGTTGGAGTTTTTGGCAACCACACGATAGTTTTGTGTCGAAACTGTGCGGGTCAAGATGTGTTTGATTGTCAAAGACTAGATGCATGAAAACCACACAGAAGAAAATGTTTTTGCACAGAGGTTGAATTTTCGCAGCTCGCGAGACACGACAAACGTCTTGAGTCTCAGATGTTTCTTACAAATTTCCTTGAGGGAAAAAATGAGACTTTTTTGATCACTTTTGAAACGCTTACAGACATCTGAGGTTACCTTTTTTCTTTTTGTCTAAAGGAAATTCTAATTTTGATATTCAATTTGAAGGACTTGAACGACTGACATATTTAAAGACATCTCATTTTTTATTTTTCTTCCTGTGAATGGTTTTGCTTTTGTTAGTTTTATTGGGATTTAAAAGTGTAAAATGACATGACAGAATTTTACACTTTTGGGTGAACTTACCCTGTAAGGCTACAGCATGGAACTGTTGCGCTGGGGTATATTTGCAAACATGGTGGTCATGAGAAGGTTTACCGCAGTTCCACCAGTTCCTGGCACAGAAGAGCGGAGCATGAACCATCTGGGATCTGCGCCACATGGAGAGTCACAGGATGCCGTCCAAAGCTGCTTAAAAATGGCAGCATGTGAATTCACACTGTAATATACTGGCACTTAGCATTCTGTTTGGCTGTAGCACCTGTCTAGGAAGCTCTCCCTCTCTCTCTCTCTCTCTCTCTCTCTGTCTTTCTCTCAATCATTTAACCCAATCAATAACTTAAACGTCAGCAGACAGACTGATTGAGTTAAATGTTTTGCTCATTTGCATACACTTAGCCCCTGGTCCGTCAGCCCTGGAAAACAATCCCAGCATGCAATTTTACGCGATGTTTGTATCACTTGATAACCGAATGAGGTTGCTGCAAATGCTCGAGCACTTAGATGTTAAAACAAGCCGTAAGGTTTGCTTTGATGTCCAGATGGCAAAAGAAATATGACACCGTCTTTAATTGCTCCTGGAAATGAGAGTGAATTCAGAGCGGATGGAGGCACTTTGAATTATCAGACACAAATTTAAATGCAGCAAAGCGCTTTCATTCCAGTTCTGGGTCTGTTTTATTACTGGCAGGCAAGTGTCATAATAACTGTTGCTCATTTTTAGGGTTGGGGATTTAAACGAACCCCTAACCTTAAGGATTAAACTGACATATAACTAGACCTCACCATTTGTGCATCAGAAATAATACCTAAAATGTGTATATGTGATCAGACATACATCAGACTTGTGTTGCAGGAGACAGCCATTTCAATACTTCAATACTGTTTTGACTTACTGTAGTGAAGTGAAGTGAAAGTGACCTATTTGTCAGATATGGTAACCCATACCCAAAATGTGACGTCTGCATTTAACCCATCACTGGTGAGGAGTGAACACACACTGCAAGTCGTGAACACACACCCACCCGGAGCAGTGGGCAGCACATTACTGCGCCCGGGGAGCAATTGGGGGTTAGGTGCCTTGCTCAAGGGCACTTCAGTTACAACCCCCTAGTGCTGGAAAAAAAGCTATTGCTATTATTTGACTAGGACAGTCAAATAAATCACCTAGCAACAGGACAACACTCAGAACACCGTGTCAAACTCCATAGCAACACTGGAATGCACTACCATCAGAGACACGCAAGCACCACTGACGTTTATTGTAATTTTAGTTCTGCCCATGTAATTGCACACAGTTAAATGGCTTTACTGCTTTACCAGGACAGACTCGCTTTTCATTTTACTTCATTTTTTAAATCTCTCTCACTTTCTCTCGCTCGCTGTAATCTTTCTCACTCTCAACTGTGTTGACATCTAGATGTAGACGTGGCCTATACACAGAGACTATAGGGAAAATCGTTCATTCCCACAGAGACCTGTGTGGTTTTACAATCCACATTGAGACGAGATTATTCCAGGAGGATATTCCAGCTAACAAATCTCACAGGTCTCCAGTTAGAGGCCGTCAGCGAGCACAGGAACGAATCTCTGCGGTATCGTGCTACAGAGAGACATCTGAAGACAGAATGTCCAGGGCAGAGTGTGAACTCCTCAAAATAACTGCTCAGAGACTTTCTGCTTCCTCTGTTATAGCCCAGGAGGAGGGGCTTGTTCATCTCAGATGTGGCAGTTTAAATTGAAACACCAATGTGGCAGTTGTTGACTTATGCAGAGCTATAAAATTAACACAAAAAGTTTAGCTCGCTTCAGTGGGTTTTTCGAAGAATTTGGAGAAAAACGTTGGAGTTTGTTTTGAAATATCTAAATAATAATAGCAGACTGGTCAAATCTTGTCAAATCCAAGCACAACTGTTTATATAGATGTACACGGCTTGATCTTTTTCTCAGGAGAAAACTCAAGAGAAGCGGACGACTTAAGCTGATTTAAGCCATTCGCTCTCCAGTTAATCTCTTTGTTGTCCAGGAGAAAGCACTGGTATAATAAAGATGTCTCATTTGTAATTCTTTGTTATTG
>JAZGTJ010015995.1:0-12988 GCA_036877575.1 Botia almorhae | reverse complement strand
GCATCACTACAGCATCACTACAGCGTTCCTCTGCATGTGAGTGTTGAGTCATAAAGAAATTAAGATCTTATTCTTCTCTATTCTTTCATTTACACACTTGTAATCGTCTCTTTTCATGAAGGCGTGTATGCGTGGAAAGTGTGTGTGATTACTGTGAGAAATGAAAATGTCTGTACTGATCTGCTTGTGCTTTATGTTTCCTCCATTTCCTGATTTTATGGTCTTTAAAGATCAATATTTCATTCTCTTTTCAACACACTGGAACAATAACTTAAAACGATCATATTTATCTACAATAATTGACAGGTTTGTTTATTACATTGTTAAGTTGACGGTCACACAAAGAACTACACAAACACTTACACAAATGTGTAAATGTCTGCACAGCAGGAATCATGTAGAAACAAACAGAGGTCAGAACTAACTTGAAAAACTGCACAAACAGCAGAACTGTCAGTAGCAGTTTCAGGTTTTAGGATTTCTCTGTATGTTCCTCTCTATCTTCATGGACACAGTGATGTAAGACAGACAGGTATAATTGCAGGTCAATATGACATTAAGCTGTTTCCACTACATCTCTCTTCACAGTCCAGCCCCAAACTCGTTTCATTGCAGTCAGTCAGGAAGGACAACTGTAAAGATGACAAGCAGAGAGGAGAATCATTTATTCGTAAAAGCCACGAGCCCTCAGGGCATCATCTCCTGATAAACTAATGCTGCTTTAGCCCTGAAATTACTGCGAATAATAGTTATCTTCAGAGAAAGACATCTGAACAACATAACCGCAAAAAACACCACAGCGCTTCACACCTTCCAGCAGCGCCGAGAAATAAATTCAGTTTCTGCTAAGTGTTATTAAAGAACTGTCCCGCTGGAGGAAATGCTTTCCTGAAGGAAAACACGTTCAGGTCATTTCACCATGAAATCAAAAGACACAAATATCACGTACTGCTTCAGGTCAACAAATATCATGCGTACATACACACATATATACACAATGTAAACACACAAACAACATGTTTTGACCTCATCAACACAATTAGTAAGGAAAGTACACAGTAGTAATGAAAGAACCAGTTTCACTGGTAATAATTCACCATTAAATAAATAGCTGAGGCCAAACTGATTCAGATTGTCAGTGACATTATTACAAGATAAACAGCCATGTTTAATAACGCAAACCATCTTGAAATGTCATGAAATGTGAAAACCATGTGAACCACATGACTTTAAAAACAGCTACACACATGCAGCAGACAGACGCTAGAAACAGGAAGTGGTGACACTGCTTTAAACCCAGAAAACAAGACGGGAAATCTATTCACAACACACACAAATTCTGATGCATTATTCATGAGGGAGCCGAACACACTCCTGCGATATCATGATTATATAATGTGTTCAGATAACAGTGACAAGGTCTCAGAAGTGACACTGCTCAAACACTTCAGATAATCAGTCACAATCTGATGAATGATCAGATCTTTCAACGCCTCCAAAACCTCGTCTCGTAAACTCTCATGAATGTGATGCTGTTCTATCCTCAAATACAGGAAAGCTGTATTTGTGTTTGTAATCCTCTCAGCTCTGGAACATCAAAAGTCGTTTGAAACAACGGGCTTCTTCATTTCTCGCTCATCGCATTTGTGTATCACAGTGGGACATCGTTCCTGTGTTTACTGAGCTTGTTTTGCTCTACGGTTTCTGTGAATGTGTGGAGAGGTTTTTTAAGGTCCTCAAGAAGTCAAATTCATCATCATTTTGCGGGTTGGAATGGAGATAAATGCTCACGTTCAATGAAACGAGTACTGACTTCCTTCCTGCCTTTCTGCTTTATTGGTTTTGCCGGGCTGATGTTTGGCGCCGTGTGGTTTACAGAGCAGAACATTCACTTAAGATCCAGCGTTTGAGAAGCTACTTCACTTTACAACTGTAGACATGCAAAGACACTCATGAATGAAAATAGATTAAGTACAGTCAAGCTACTCTTGAAAAACAAGATGGATGCTTTTCTGTCTATTAACAAAGAGTAGACGGCAATATATTTTCAAATATCTTAATTTCAGATTATATAATTTATCATTAAATGACATTCATGTTTTAATGAGACTCTTTCTCTGCCTATGTGACAGTAACAACATTAAATCAGAACAGAAAAATTTACACTAGAAATACAGCTATTAAAAAAGTCTTAATCTCTTTTAAAAACAGCAGGACCTATCAAAATATTTAGCTATAAAAATAAATGCCAAATGCCACCAAAAACCACAACAAACCACAAGCATAAGACATAACATCAAGACAACTGTGTTTGGTTTGCTTACAGCTCCTGTTTTAGATCAGACGTCACACACGAGCGAGATATACAGGTGAGAGAGAGAGGGGCAGCGTTGTTATGATGGCTCAGTGCGGGTCATTACAGCCAGCATATCTGACAGCAGTGTGGCAGGGGTAAACCTGGATGTAATACAGCTACTGTAGATACATGACAGCAGGGGTCACGCTAGTACGTGACTTATTAGTATGTGACTAATAAGAGTGGCGTCAGGCTTCTACTGTGAGTCCAAGTTTTTGTGTATTTTTTCCAAAATTTGTGAACTGCCTACGTAAGAATCACAGGAGGGATAAAGTCACTCTGTTAAAGAACTAACAACTTTGCGGCAAACAACTGAGGCAAACAATCCCAGAATGCACAAATGAGACATAACATAAGCTAGAAATGTTGATTATACTAGTAGTTTATTCAACAAAAAAAGTTTGAATCAGAGGTCTGCAGTGAGATCCGCCGAGCTGCAGTTCATCGCCAACACTAATGAATCTCACCTGAAGCAGCTGCTCAAGATCTTTAGGACATGTGCTGAAGATCAGAGATCAACTCTGCAGATCTGTTTGTGGACCTCCAGGAACATGGATAAGAGACCCTTGGGATACAAATGTCTTAGCAACATGCTAATAGCAATCTCTTCTGAATTCATGTTTCTGAAGTTCATTTGTATGCGCACTGAATTTCTGAGTTCTAATACAGTTCTTAATGAGATTTCATTACAGCTGCAGTAAATGAGAAATGCCTGACTGTTCCTTCACAACGAGGAACCAGGTTTCTGCTCTCAAAGATATTCTCCCATTCTGCTCCTCTCTGCCAGACTTCACCTGATCTGTTGAGACCATCACAATCTTCAGAAAACACACTTGACTAATCGCTGACTTTCCACTGTTTAACTGTGTGCTGCCTATGTAGTGCACATACAGCACCGCAGCATCTGGAGAGGTTTGTTTTTCATAACACAAAACCTTCTTCAGGTCATCAGGTTGAGTCACTATGAAACATGAATATGAATGGATGATGTTGTCCGTGACTAACAAAGGCAATATTCAGTGCAGTAAATTACACTGAAACATTCATGACCACAGAGCAGCTAACAGTGAGTCTGTGGAGGATGATGCAGCCGTCTGCATCCAGCGGCTCTTTCGTATCTACGATCTGTCACTGGGGCAGAACTCATTCATTTCTGCATCTAATTGTAATAACACAGAGTCTCGGGTAAGTGTGGGTTTAGTCAACGGCTCGCTCAGTTTAAACAAAGGCAAGTTAGTGGTGTGCCATCTGTGCATGTAGAACCATGTTTGTACACCTCAATATCTGAAGTCAGCAAGACACGCCATCCACAGCAGCAATAGTGCTGTCAAATCTGTCCTTCTTTACAATAATCATGTAAGATTTAGCACACTAACGTTAACCACTAAAGCATTACCGGTTAACCATTTTGATTACTGGTTAACTTTAATGGCCTATGTGACATCTAGCTATTTCCTTTTGATTACAGACTCACATCTTTTGAAAAAAAGGTTTTGATAAATCACACGCTTGTGTGTAAGTGTGTATGAGGACGTAAACTGGTTTCATTTCATTCTGGCTTCAGGCAGCGCTGACGAGCAGTCTGTACTTACTGCACGCGTAACGGACAGGAAGCGATCGTAGCTGATCAAGACGATATTGAAGACGGAAGCGGCGCACAGCAGGTAGTCCATCACCAGCCACAGTTTACAGAGACCTCGTCCCAGCATCCACCTGCCCGTCAGGATGTAGGGGATGTAGAGCGGAATGCAGAAAGCCCCTGGAAAGACACATCACTAGCGTCAATAATCAATGCTAACATCAATGCTAGCAAACAAGCTAGCATCAATACACACATGCTTCTCCTGGTCAGGATATAATAGTGTAAAATCAATGGCTTATGTCACAAAAGAGTCACTGAGGAATATAACTGATAAACTCCAGAATCATTATCAAAAAGCCATAGAGGAGTGCTGGGAACACTGACCCTCCGTCAAGCTTTTCTTTACCTAGACATATCAGGAGAAAAGCGTCCTTACACAATAATAAAAGAGTTTCATCACTCTGAAGGACACAGAGATGTCTCGTCTATCATCCGGTCAAATACAGCTCTGTTATTTACAGCTGTTGAGCTGGTCGACATTTCAGAAACTCTTTCTCTGAACTCTGTGTTAAGGTGGACTCGTCCCCTTCACAGGGGAGCTCTGGAGATACACCCAAAAAATTTCAAACAACCCCCACCATGAAAGCTACAAGCAGCACATCGCCTGAGAACGAGTGCCAGTGAGCCTCAAGTTAACCCTCGAGGAGGTAGAGAATGTTTGGTGAATAAGAGGCAGTGCAGGTATTGAAATGAAGAGCAGATAGGATCTCATCTTTTAATGCACTCTGAATCCCAGCCAATAATTCATGATGCCGGCACACCACAGAGGAGCTGAAAACTAAAGGTCTCTCTCACAGTGCTGCTGATTCATGACATCACTAACACAGTTTGTCTGAATGAAACAAATATAAAGGCTAAAAATCATTGCGTGGTTGAGCTAGCTGGATTGAGTTCCTGTGACTGGTTCACCAGTGTGAGGTGTTCAGCAGTCAACAGTGTGTTATATGAGTTATGTAAAGCAGGTATTTACATAATATAATACATCACACTGATTAAGAATTCAGCAGGAAATAATACTCCATCATTGGCCAGCCGTCAGAAGCATCGACTCACTTCTGTTGATTGTGTGTTCTGTTATCAGCTGATGCTAATCAAACTGATCATCTGACCTCAGTGTGAGGACCAGCTCCTCCTGAACTCATGGATCTGATAACACTTCATTGATAAAGACTGTGTGGCTGAGTTTCGACTGGTGGTTTGTACAGAGGCTCTGACAGGTTAAATGTGGTTTAATCAGCATTGCAGTCAGAGAACTACAGACTAAAACTAAATACAGTAAAAGACAGAATTTACAAAATCACATATATGCCAATAGAATTTGTCTTGCAAAACTGAGTACACACACATCACTCAGAAAGATTAACTGACATGACTGATGCGCTGATAACTGTGTCCACCTGCCAGATTAACAGTCACCCACTGGAGTGCACTGCAAACCAGTTCAAACCCCCGCAGCAAAAACAGTTCCATTTCCAGGGTGCTTTTGAAAAATACACGTCGAGTAAATAGGGTGTCAAATGTGGAAAAAAGGGTTTTGTACATCTCAGTTGCTCTCATTAGATGTAATTATGTAAATATTATGTAAATGTTACACTGGTCACCGCTACACTGTTTCATAGCTCTACCAAACTAAACACACGCGTTTATGGTTTATCACTCGTTAGTTTTGATGTATGAAACTTTCTCGTGTTCTGTTATTCGTGTGTGATGTGATAATTACACATATATTCGGTACATAAGACATACGGTGTGCTCTGAACTTGCGGAGAAAAATATTTTTGGGTCATTTTCGATGACGTGCACTTGTTTTAAGTGATGTCCACGTGCACTGCCATGCAAAAGACAAACTCATTGAAACGCTTTCAGTGAAATCTTCTTACGTACCAACGAGGAAGTCTGATATGGCCAGATTGAGGAAGAAATAATTGCACTGGTTTCTCAGGCTCTTGTCCACGATGAAGGCGAGGATAACCAGCGCGTTCCCGACCACCACCACGACCACCAGAGTTATCATGAGGATCAGCAGGATAACCATCGTGTAGCCGGGGAACGCCGCCACATCCGAGCTGACGGTCGTGATGTTGGCGCTGGAGGAATTTAATCCAGAGAAGCAGGTGACCATCGTCACATCCAAAACATCTGACACATCAGAAACAGGTCTAAACTCATCGTGTGCCTTTTCCCGGGTGATATTGAAGACAGCTAAGTTTTCATCGCTCCGGGGATGCGTTAACTTCAGAGCGCACCCGAATGAATGTTCCCATTGGAGTCTCCAAACGCCTGGAGAGCGCGCCCGTCTGTGAAGCCTTCAAAACAGCAGCTGAAACGAATGTGTTTGTTTCCTGAGATGAACTCCATGAGACGGTCAGTCCGTGTACTGACACGAAAGGCAGAGTTGCTCCTCTGAGACTTTTCATCTGAGAAGCGCGCTCCCTTCGGGCGCGCACCTCAACTGTTGCGCACCCGCGCTGGTTCCGACGCAGAAATCACGAATGCTGCGCGCACGCGTGCGCGCGTCTGCCTTTGTGAATATTTGATTGAAGGATGATATTCACGGCTGCAGTAATTTTGCGATAAAAGCGTCTCTCCGTCCTCTGTCCACCTGTGCAAGAAGATAACACAAGAATGCGGCTATATATGCTGTACATAAACAATACAAATACATGTGCTCACATCCTCGGGGAATGTACACCATCATAATTCAGCATAAATGCAAGAATCCTGATGAGTCAAACAAGAATCTCATGAGACTCTATAGACTTTATCAGTCTTAAACTGATCCCACCGGACCGGTTGATTCTTACTGGACATTGTCTCTGTACTGGAACTCTGTTTGCACTGAATCACAATCATGTTTTAGTTTTCTTGTCACTTAGAGGAAATAATCTGTTTTAATGATGGAAATCCAGTAAAATTCCTCTGCACATTCCTGCGGGGTTTGACTAGCACGCTGCACTCCTGTACACGCTGTACAATAAGGTTCTGTATGTTAAGATGGCCGACATGAATGAATGATAAACAAAACTTTCATAGCATGTATTAATTGTGGTTAATATTCATATCTTCGAATACTAATACAGTCACATATTTTAAGTCAAATAACAATAGTTCGTTGTTAATATGTGTTAGTAATAGTATATTTGTAAGTGAACATGAAGCTACAGTAATAAATGCTGTTAAGATTGTTGATCATGGTTCGTTTCAAACAAATATTACATACAGAGTCAGCGGTGGTTTCAGCACCACGGACAGCAGCAGTGTCATCCACTCCAGTTTCATTTCATCAAAGCATTCCTTCATACCCATATGTACCGCTGCTATATATAAATATATACACTGTACACACGCACACGTATACATACATACATTTTATTACGTTTAAGTTGTGTACAGTACGCCTCTTGCCACTAAACAGAGTCTGTACGTCTGTTCCGAGGTAAAAAAAAACCTCTTTAATTACACACGCTGTCAGAGGTTTGGCCCTCATTTAGCGAGTGACTCATTTCCCTGCTGACACGGAAGAGCTTCGGCCCGTGAGCGCTTTCTCAGCTGTGCGCTGGAGCAGACAGATAGCAGACACTCGCTCCTGCCGTCCACACGCGTCTGACACTGATACTGGAGGAATAAAATCCCCTTTAATTGCACGGAATGGTGCTGCTCCACTGGCTTCTATCAGGTCTGGAGGTTATCCAGTTAAATTCCCCCGAAACCCTTTAAAAAATGTCACTGGTCTTTAATTATGAAGTGATAATTGACCTCAGGCCCTGAACCCGAGACCTGTTGATAGATTTCAATCACTTAAAAAAACAAAGCATCACTTGAGAACCTGCAAATCGCTGAAAGATGCTGTAAGTAATTATTTAAAACAGCGAAATGAATAAATAATGAATAATGTAAATAATGTAAATTATGTAAATGGATTTAATTTCTGGACAAACACTGAAATTCCTGCCAAAACAAATGTAGCGTCAGTCCAACAGGTTTTTAAAAGATGTAGAGTCTACATTAAATCAATGAAGTCACAATAATTTCCTTAACACACACATTATTCCACAGAAAACAAATCTGTACCCGGAACTGTATGTTTTGGGCTCTGGTTCAAAAAGGATTAAAGTATTAATAGTTATGTTTCAGCTTAGCATGTTTCATGTTGCTAATGGGCGAGAACACAAACATTAAAGCATTTGGATTTGAAATGCGTGTCCAGGTGCCAAAAGACGATAACTGCAGAAAGCTGCTAAGTGCTGTTTATAGAACTCAACGTCTTTGTAGTTTATTCTTGCAGTGGCAGAGCCACAGTAATGCAACGAGTCCGTGTGTGAGCTTCAACGCATCTGAACAGGGATCTGCTCTCTTACCTTCTGAAGCGTCAGGAGAGACCCTTATGAATCCAGCTTTCGGCTGCACCCTTCTGATGTTTGATCTCCAGAGATGAAGAGCCCTGACCCTTATTTGAACAAACAACAGCGGGCGTCTCACGAAGACACTTCAGATGATAACACAACATGAATTACTATTCTGGAGCACGCTTCTTGCTTCTCAAGACCTCAGCGGAGGCCAGCTAATGTGCTGATTTCATTTCTCTCACCATTAATATTATTCATTGATATTGTTGTCAGCTGATACACTAAACGGACGGGTTACTTGTCCAACATGCAAATTAGCCACTTTTCATGCAATGCTAATGGATCTCTCGGTGTCTGTGTTTAGATGGATATTATCTGGTCGAGTCGAGTTGCAAAGTTCAATATTGCATTTGTTCTGGCAATCTGTCGTGTCAAATCAAGTGATTAGCCTGTCAGAGGTCTGGGTCAAACAGTGTGTTGTACTGTACAGTTACTCACAGTCATGATATTAGCCACAGTGTACCACAGTGGTCCAGATCTTCACTACCATAAAACTGTGGACTAAATATAAAGACCTCAGACCGCAAACACGCTAATGTTCTGCATGCAAGTTGCATTTATCCTTGCAGACAGAAAATGTGTCACAACAACAGTCATAAAAACATTTAGCGATGCCCCACTGAATTTGAATAGGATGGTGCTGACGCTCAAAGGTGCGTTAATATTCATCGAAGAGAAATGGTGAGAAACACAGAGGGAGACAGAGGGAGAGAGAGAGGGAGAGAGAGGTGAAGATGAAAGAATAGTCTGGAGAAGAGGGAACAGATGCATGCTGTGAGCAAGAAGGTGAGAAGACCAGGACTTGCACTGGAGAGAGGCCAGAATGTCAACAGAATTCAAGAGAGACGGGCCGCAACCGAGTGTGTGTGTGTGTGTGTGTGTGTGTGTGCAACAGAGAGCAGAACTAGTGCAACACGTCAAAAAGTACTTCAGTTCCTCTGTGGACGAGTGTTTCCCACTGAAGAACTCACAAAGGTCACAACCGTTTGGAGGTTCATGGATTGGGGCCGACACTTGAAATCATTCGAGGACGCTCACCTTAACTAGTTGCTTTGAAGAATCACGTATTTACTAACCGTCGCTTCC
The DNA here is from genome assembly GCA_036877575.1 of Botia almorhae. Taxonomy (NCBI): domain Eukaryota; kingdom Metazoa; phylum Chordata; class Actinopteri; order Cypriniformes; family Botiidae; genus Botia; species Botia almorhae. Next base: position 3,498 of record JAZGTJ010015995.1, on the reverse strand, counting down.
AACTTGATATTCAGCTTCCTCGGAACCGTTCTCCCGTGGCCCAGCATCTGCTGATTAGAACCGTGAGCAGCAAAATGATCAGCGGTACTCTCACATGAGCTCATTAAGAACAATTAGCATGCGAGTCAGAGAGCGGAAAAACTCATCAGGTAGCGTTGGACTTCAGCCCTGGAAAGTTTGATTCGTAAAACGGCCGCATGCAATATTCCAAAGGTAAAGTATGTGTGAAAATGCATGACGCACTAAACAGACACCTGAAGCGCATGACAGGTCATACAGTCTCTTGAAAGGGGCGTGTGCTTGTGCCACACATTTGAAAACGCTTAAATTAGTCCTGCCCGGCATTATTAAATTACATTATTAGCGCATCATTAAACCAGAGGAAGGGTGAAAGGTCACTGATGAGTGCTTGTCTTTGGTGGCTCAAATCCTCATTTACAAATCAATTTGTAACTCATAAAAATCTTTATTCATAAGACAAAGAGTGAGAGCACTTAGTGCCACGTAATATAAAGCAACAGACCGTTAAACTCCTGAATTACACATACCACCATTTATGGTACGATTAATTGTTTGACACGTTGAAAGTCTTACGCTCTGCTTTTGTAAGAAACGTTTATATTGATATTTTTTCAGGATCTTCCGTCACTGGCAGTGGCACGCTTGACAATCTCTCCTGGTGGGAAGCTCTGATAGAGGATGCAGTGGAGAGAAACTGCTCCAGGTAGCAGGTTGTTTTCCGGGCGCTTTCACTTTGCCTTCTTGCTTTTAGGTCTTTTGTTCTTGCCTCCAGCTTTGGACGCTTCCTCCTGACAGAGCAGACAACAGTGATCAGAAGCAGAAATCAAGCCCTTCCTGCTGAAACACATTCATAACTAAATACATAGAAAGTAAAACCACATCAGCAACTGCTGAACACAAACTGAGAGGTAACACGTAACATCAAAACCAGCCACAAGATGTGCTTTAAAACTGCACAATATACACTATAAAGCATCATATATTTATGCATTCAGTAGCTGCTTGGGTTCAAGTGAAAGTCTCTTCACACAAGATGTGTTTGTGTGTTGTGATGCTTTTGAATTGTTGTTCTATGTACAGATGTGTTACACGGACGTCTCTGACCGCTGCTGTATGCCGTGCTGCTTCTCAGCGTCTCGCGCTGCATCCTCAAGACACAGTGTGGAGTTTAAAGAAGTGAAATAAAAAACCATGTGTAAAGACCCTTTCACCCGCTGTACTGCTCTACACGAGTGTAATGCAACCGAGCTCCCTGTGGAAACAGCCCGCTGAATTTCTCCAGTATGTGTGTTTCCTGGGATGTGAACCCACAACCTTACAAGCATGAGGAACACTCACACACACAATGTAATGAAACTGATGCAATATAAAGTAACTGGGCTATAAATAACGTGTGGACACTGTCTTATTTACACCCTGTCTCACTTAACACATGTTAACCACTTGTTAACTCGTTTAGACACCCGTTACTGTTTCCCTGGGGACCAAACAGTGTCCAGATGAACATTGTGGAAACAGTGTATTATTATAAACGCTGTTACTCTGCATTGTGTGTTAATTACTTTGAGCCGATGGACAGAGTGTTGGCTCAGCTGTGAAGATAACAGCACATTCATCTTCGAGAGAACAGTGTGACGTACCGGACACTGAGACATGCCCGGAAATCTCTACCAGCTGACGTCTATCATCGGACGGGTATTATTTAAGCTTAAACTATAACTCATTTAAAAATGTACACTTCCAGCGACCCAGGAATCAGTAGATGCTGTTATTACATTATTTAGTGTGTTTTTTTAATAAATTCACACATCTTCTGGCTAATCTTGGCTTTGCGGGCACACATCTGCAGCAGTTATTGTTCTAAGGTGGCATAACAAAATAAAACGGTAATTAGTAAAATGTGTTAAATTACAGTAATTACAATAACAACCAAATTTTTACAAAAGCAGCAGTTTAGTCATCCAAAGACGCACCAGTCTTTAATAGGCGGGTTGCGCTGAAACTCTCTTTGGTAGCTTGAGTGACTCAAATAAACACGTTTTGGGGCTGCTGTGTTCAGAAACAGACTCATTTAGTCCCCAATCAGTAAAATTACAGGAAACAACAGCTTGAAATAGAAGCGGAAGATGCGTTCTGTGCCTGACGTAGCCGTGCGTAACACTGCGTTCCTTTAGCTGCATTTAACACCAGTCAGCGTAACAACACACTCATTTCACAACATGTCACAAAAAGCGATATGGGGGCCTGTGTTCTCCCTCATGAAACGTGACAGCTTTTGTATTGAGCTGTGCATGAGAAGGCCAAGAGCGTCTCTGCATATTGAGGCGCTCATGTGTTCCACAGACATGCAACAAAAAACTGCATGCTTCTTCAATTGAGTTGAGGTTCTGTAGTGAGTTCTATCAAAATCTTAAATAATCACATTGCACGTGTGTCATCGCATGTGTGTGTGTGTGTGATGATTCGCCCCTATTATCCGTGTAACCATAGCAGCCCTGCAGCTGTGCACACGTCCTCATTTGCACAGAAACGAAAGAAAACAACAAACAGATGAAGCCTTGAAAAAAGTCAGCCAGCCGCGTTCCGACAAATCTCCTCTTAACTAGTTTTTTGGGTGACCTTATCACTGTGTTTACCCCACGAGTAAGCAGCGGACACTCAAGAGAAGAGCTTCTCTTGGAACAAATTTACCGCGGTAACCAGAAAGTGTCACAAACCGTGTTAGTGACATTATTTTTGTCACTTCAGGCGATGAAGAGAGGACAGGAAATGTCAGGAAGAAAAAGTCAAACTCGCAAAAACGTCTGGGAATAAACATACACAAATAATAAAAGCACATTTTTTTGACCTTTGGTACTTAAAAATGCATTTCCTGCAGCACTTATAAATGTACAGACAAGTAAATGCTTTACGTAAGATGCGAGTGTCTCAATTCAGTGTTATCAGAGAGAAAGACTGGGCAGAGCAAAAGCATAAAAAACAATAATCACGTCTTTTAATTGCACCGTCCTCGCTAATTACACCAGACATTAATCACAACCAGTGTAGACTAACCTGTGAATTCAGGACTAATGTTGGTCGATCAGAATCAGCTGACAACACTTTGAATAAGCGTAATTACTGACTAGTTTTTGAATGACAATGTCTAGCTTAAAACTGAAATAATACCACAAAACTGATTCAGAACATAGTAATGATTATTCTCAAGCTACTCATCACAGTTCAAACTGAAGCGCTGATGCTAACCATCACATGAAGACCAGAGTAACATTCCTCTACTAACTGTATTATTCACAGCTGTATATGTGTAACGCACACTCACTGAGGTGTCAGTGTATCTCTCCTGCACGAGGATGTTTCTGGCGCAGTTGTTGATGTGTTTGAAACGGTCGGGGCCTAGCTGAATCCCACCATACCAACGAGACACAACCACCAGCACATTACGAACGTCCAGGATCTACAGACAGACACAAAAAA
>JAZGTJ010015994.1:0-12988 GCA_036877575.1 Botia almorhae | reverse complement strand
ATTTAAAGGTAAACCGCAACTCATTTTTTTATTTGTCACCGATGAAGAAGGTCTTCATTATTAAGATTAACGCTTAAACGTGTAAACGCGTAAACAAACATCTCTATGGCAACGTGGCAGGTAAGATAACAAAATAATCAAAACACGAACCAGCACTTGTCAAAACCATTACCCCTGTTGTAGGAACAAGGAGTCTACAGTGTAAATATAATTAAATGAATGAACGAATGAATAAATGAATATGATAATATTGAGTTTCTTTGAATAAGTACAATGTGGGAACACACACACACACACATATATATATAGAGAGAGAGAGTTTCAATAATTCTGTCTTGTATGTGTATTTGTGTGTTGTATGTACTGTATATTACAGTGCTAGACGCATTTAACAACATACAGAACCCTCCTTCCATATGAAGGCTACATATGATTACATTCATTTAAGAACTAAATCATTTTTGTACATTTAAATATTAGTTGTATTAATTAACCCCATATATTTATATATTAATTAACCCCATATATTAATGAATGCCTAAATCGCTGGACATGATTCCATTGTGAGTTCCTCAGTGTTTATTTGTTGGTCGAGCTGTTGTGACACAAATGTTGATTGCTGTGTAATATGTTCCTTAAATGGTGAATCTAACTGGCTAGTTTTGATGAGTTTAAGTCTGCTAGCTTGCAGTATATTGGGTTCAGATAATGTCATGCTGCATTGTTCACTGACATTTAAAACATGCTGGATTTCCACTGGAAGACAAACTGGGAGAGATAAAAGAGCATTAGAGAGGGTGTGTGTGTGTGGGGGGGGTAATTATGATAATGTATTTTTGAAGAGGAAAGGAGTGTGTGTGTGTGAAAGGAGTGCATTTGTATGGATGTGTGTAATCGTGTCACAGCATGGATGACAATGTGTAGTTGCGTTCATATTGCAAGACTACAGCACAAAGAAGAGGATGTGAAGAAAAACAACAGATGGACAAATAAAGATAAACCTAAAGAACTGACAGACGTCTGCAGGCAGACTCATACCCTCAACCGATACCATAGCTAACAGGGAACGTTCTCAGAACGTTGGCTAACGTTCTCTAAAAATCAAAAACGTTATTCTTACGTTAGTTATTTAAATAAAAAAATGTTTACATAACGCTCTTATAACCAAGCAATAAGGTAAATACAACCTCTAAAACAAACGGACGTTTTAATAACATTTTGGTTATTAAAATAACATTTTAATAATAACATTTTAATAACACAAAACAACATTTTTGTTACTTAATTGAAACATTAGGGAAACGTTTTTACATCCCAAAATTGTTAGCTGAGACACTGTATGTATAGAACCTAAAAGTGATGGAACATGACACCAAAGTTTATAAAGTCAAGCGAACTGATCTGTGTTGTGTGATCTCTGACTCATAGTCATGACAACAACATCCTCCATCTTTCACACACTGGCACTGACTGTGTGTCACCATGCCAGCGATGTCAATGTGCAGGAAAGAGAGCTTCATTTTCAGTGAAACCCCTCACAACTCTCTCAACATGAAGAGACACCTCACCCCTCTATACCCCCTGCTTGCCACAGTTCATGTAGCTCGTTTGTATTGCTGAAATGTAAGACTGTTAAGAACACAGGCCTGGAAAAGAGAGAGAGAGAGAGTTGTTTCAAGGAAACACATCCAATCAGGACCTTAAATTCAGGAGGGTTCTGGACTTGATCTGGTTTTGGTTTAGATGAGTTCTTGGCTACAGCTTTTTACGAGTATTAAGTGTGTTTGTGTGTTTGTGTGTGTGTGTGTGAAGATAAAGATCAGCAAAGTGTTTAAACCACACCAGTCATGATAACTCTCACACCCACAGATCACATTCTCTCCCCCCTCTCTCTCTCTTTCTCTCTCTCTCTCTCTCTCTCTCTCACACACTCACACACTCACTCACACACACACACACACACACACACACAGTACAGAGTTATTATATGTAGATGTTTCTTACTTGGTTTATAAATACATTCCTATATTGTGTATTGTGTGTCATTACATTTAAAGCATTATATTTACAGCCAAATCATGGTTTATTTCAAATCTGATGATGTCATCTTTATTTAAAGCAATTTACACCAGATCAGTGTATTCGCCCATTTAAATTTTAAGCTGCCATTTTAAACGGCTACAGAATTTAAAGGGAATTTAGCTGTACATTTTAACAGTACTCCATACGTATTTACTGGGCACTGAACCCATGACCTTTGACCTATGAGTTACAGGAACACCTATAACTCAGGGTTAGGTTTAGTGTTAGGTTTACACTTTGTCTTAGTATGCAAACATTTGCATCTATACATGTCCTAATATATTATACTATATACTAATATATATACTTATATATTTTCAGTGGTCTGTGTGCTGCATATCCTCTGTTGTAAGTGAAACTAATGAAGAGTGTGTTACTGCATCTTGGCCTACACACAACAAACTGGGCATGTTTTTGCATAAGTGTGTGTGATGGCGTGTGTATATTTACATGTAAATGCCACTTTTCAGAGGAGAAACTCTCTTTATTAGTTCATGGCTGATGAAGAACAGAATCATAAACTACAGTGGACAAAATTATCGGGTTCTTTTGATCTTCCGTTTGTGAGTATATGTTCGTGTATGAGCATGAGTGTATATGCGTGTGTGTGTGTGTGTGTGTGTGTGTGTGTGCTTTCAGTATCTCAGTAAATAATCTGATGTGTGTGCAATCACCATTTCAACACACAAACTCATCTCTTAAAGGGGAACCTCTGCTCTTCAGTTTGTTTTAAAGGGGAAGCTGTCTTACATCAGGGGTGTCTCTTAAGCAAGTGTTTTCATCAGCGCAGGACAGGTGTGTGTTAGTGTACGTGTGCCTCAGGAAATGTTGGTTAAAAAAGTTTTGATACGTTTTGAAACATTGTGCAAAACATTTTGTCTATTCTAGCTTATGTGTAGATACAATGCACGTACACAACGTGTATCTTAAGCGTCCAAATACGTTTTGGACCCATGTGTACAGTATTTAAACATTTGGAGTAAACATCTGGCCTTCAAAAACAAAATCACCAAGTAAAAAGCTGAAAATGGAATAGATTAAGATGAATAGATTAAGATAAACTAAATTTTAATAAGTGCAGTCAGTGATAACATTTTAAAAGGGTATTCAATGGCTCTTTGCAGTACGCAGGGCTTGTGCTGGAAGTCTTCTGAGTCTTTGAGGAAGTGAACAGATAAAGTGAACCGATAAATGCTGCTGGTGGGTTCTGACAGGAACTCTGTCACTCTGGTGGGCGGGGTCTCAACTGCAGAGTGTTTAAAGGAATTAGAGTTTAGGGCAGGAGTTAAAACTGTCTAAACAAGGTTAAAGCTGTGACAGTTAGGATGTCCTTCTGTCCTCATATCAGCTGAATGGTTGCTTGACAGATTCATTTAGCTGCTGTTTATTGTGTTATTTTTCCTCTCTCACTGGGTGCTCATCTTCCACAACCCAAACCAACACTCCCAAAACATGAGAAAAAAAACAGGCCCTTTTTTAAAATGTTCAATGTCCCTAATAAACGGCTCTTTTTAACATGCTTGCTGCAGAAACGTGAATAAACACGCTAACAGATTTTTTATAGTTGAATTATATATTTTGTGTAAATTTAATTACATTTTATTTTAATATTTTTTTCAAATTTAATTCAAGTCCATGTGAACGGGAAGTTTCAACCGGCTTCAGTCTTGTAATGTCATTCCGAGTGAAACTTTTGGGGAATTGGGGGTGTGGCTTGTTTTTTCACTGATTGGATCTAGAAAAGTGAGTTTCAAAACTCACAGTAGTTGTAGGGGAGTGGTTAACAGCTCTGGCTCCGCCCAAGCCGTCAGACTGATCTCATCAGAGAAGGTCTGCCGTTCCAGTGCACTTTTATATTTTGTTTAAATATTACAAGGGCACATGCATTTAAACAAAATATGTGACTCCTACAATGATCCCCCCCCCAAAATAATTTTTTTTTTAATCCTCCCAAATGAGCTTCTGACGGGGAAATTTACTACCTTTAAGTATTACTATTATTCTTAAGTTGTGAATTATTATTATTATTAAGTGAATCTAGTGTTCTTTACCATTGCTGGTGTCATGGTTTGAACCCTGTCCCCACAGCAAACAGAACCGAACCGCCGCTCCAAAACCACAATATATCTCGTTCCACCTCTAGTGATTTGTTAGTCATTCAGATCCAGAGCTGAAAACCAGTGTGTGAGATCATTAGAGCTGCTGTGATCATCATGAGCACTTTCAAAGCAGCATTTTAAAGAGCGAAAGTGCTGTTGATTGCAGCGCTGCAGTTATTCTGAGAGTCAGAGTGAGGCCTTGGAACTTCAGCGACCGTTGAGCCTCATGGCCATATTTAGAGAGAGAGGGAGAAGGCGGGAAAAACCAGGGAAAGAAATGAGAAGGAGGGAGGGCGGAGAGGAAGAGAAAATTAAGGAGGAAAGGAAAAAGTTGTAGAGAAAGAGAGAGAGGTTGGGTGGATCAAGTTCCTCACAAGTTCCAGACTCGGTGTCATCTCATCAGGACTGATAAAGTAAAAAAAAGTCAAACAACTAGATTTTTGTATCGGCTTTTGATTAAATTCGGGCGCCTATCTGCACAGCGACCTTGTGTGATAAGACACTTGAGAGCAGCTTAGCTGGATAAATGGACACGGAGAGACATGGATAAAAATGAGTCCACAGTTGAGTGTTTCAAACCTCACTGACCTTCTGTCGAGCAGACGTATACCGATGATCGGCCTTCAGGGAGAAACGTGAATGTGCTTAAAGGTAACAACAGCTCTTTAGATTTGATGTCCTTAAAGGGACATGAAAACTCATTCAACTTTAGCTGTATGAGAGAAATAAATGCTGGGCTGCATTTAATAGTACTGTATAATATTTTAACAGGGGCATTTCCGTAAGCGAACCCATCCAAAGTCGATTTCAGCTCACACACGCCTCCTTTTCATGTAAATTGGGCTTATAAAATGGTCATTTACAAAAGTAAGCTTTCTGTTATGATCAAAAACATTCTTGCAGTAATGTTAGTAGAACTTTTTTAACTTAATTTTTTTATTTATTAAAAATGCTTTTCTTGCATGGAACATTTTAAAAACGTTTGAATATCGTTGTTATAACCTCAAATGATCAGCTGGGTGGTGAAATATATGAATGATGAATTAAATGTTAATGAAATATCAAAAGATATGTGGGCACTGTATTGTGTTGGTTCAGGTAATTGCTGCACATTCGGAGTGTTGCTGTATTAAGGATTCGTTTTAGGCTGTCACATAAGATTCTGAATGTGATTCACATTGTCAGGAGACTTGGAAAGGATCCAAAAATGTCAGGTCTGTTACAGTTCAAGTTTTAGACCCATAATGGGATTACTTTGGGAAATTCTGCTTCATGGAAAAGTGTGACCAGGAAAGGAATGACCAAGAAAAGCACAAACAACCTGCTGCAGGTTTTATGTCTGTTTGTGTGTGTGTGTTTGTGTGTGTGTGTGTGTCTGCTCAAACTATTCACTGTGGCCATTCAGTGAAGGACAGCCCTTTAGCTAATGTAGTCAGGCTGAATGAAAGAGGAAGATGAAGACAGTAAAAGGACCTGAAGTGTATAAGGTCAAAGTACGTGTATATACAGTATTTATGCCTTGCAAAGGCATTAATATGGACCTTCTGTGCAATAATTATAATGTGCTCTTTGCAGTTTATATTTTGGCGACACATCTGTGCTAATCTGTCTGACAAATCCACTACAGACCTCACATGTTTTCCAGAGTTGCAGAACAGAAAGATCTAGCCAGTAAGCCAAGAAACCGAGGCGTATTGACGTGTTGGCTAACGTTAGGAGAATGCTTTTTGTATATGTATATATCAAAAATGTTGTTGTTAAAAAAATTTTTTTGGGGGGTGGAACATTTTAGAAACGTTACAGTTTCATTAAAAAACTGGACATTTTGAACGCTCCTAGAACATTCAAAATAACATTTATAATATTTTTCTAACATAAAGAAAACGTTTGAGAATCTTGTATTGCACATGCAGCAGATGTATGCTCTAGAACCCCTGGTGCTCTAGAACTCAGCCCCTGAAGGACCAGTGTCCTGCAGAGTTTAGAACACCCGCCTGGGGATTTTTACTAATCCTGAAGACATTGATTAGCTGGACCAGATGTGTTTAATTAGGGCTAAAGCTAAACTCTGTAGGACACTGGCAAGAACTGACACCTCTGTTCCAGAAGATTAGCCACAGTAATTCCTCTAATCGTCTATAGCCGCCTTATCAAACTTCCCATGATCGACTGAAATCATTCCTTTTGGCTCTCATCAGTTATCATTTGAAAGCAATCCTATGTATTTCTTTAGAGTTTTTTTGATTGTTTAACATGAACCATTTTGTTAAGTAATATTAGTTTTGCTGTAACTTCTGCTGTGTGTGTTTTTTTTTTAAAAACAAAGGTTCTTGGACGAAATATCCCGTGTCACCATGACCTTCTATCTGTCCGTCACGAAGCGATGAAAAGGTCAGTGAAGCGTTCACACCATCTGAAAGACTTGTGTAGACTTCTGTCGCTGGACAGATGTGTTTGTATGTTGCTATGTATAATATATAGAATTGTTTTTAATTACTAGAAGATGAAGTCCACGGTACCAAGACGAAAACCTGGATCCGGAGTCATTAAAGCTTTCAAAACCAGACAAAGGTACATTTGAACACACACGCACACATATTTACAAATACATGCCTTGATTTTCTGTTTCTGGAGAGGTATCGCTAATAGATGTTCATCTAAAATGTGCAATTAAAGCAACATCTGCCAAACCTGTAATTGTACTTTTCATTTCATTTCTCTCCACACACACACACGCAAGCACGTGCACACACACACACACACACACACACAGTCATTCCTCTTTGTGCTGTTGACTCCTTTTTTTAATTGCTTCTCTTGTCTTGCTTGTTCCTTTTGATTTGCTTGTTCCATATCAAAATGGTTCTTTTCTCCCTCTGTTCTTTACTGGCTTACTGATGCTTACTGTGTGTGTGTGTTTCCTGATCTAGCTGATTTCATTCCAAATTACATCGTTCATGCAGTGAAATCTCTGCTGCTCCATCTGTGTGTGTGTGTGTGTGTCAGAGATCTGTTGAATCCGACTCTGTTGAAGTTTAATCACTGACTTGGCACTTCGTGATGATAGGACTCAGAGATTATAGGAAACAGAAGGTGTAAAGAGTGAGAGATTCTAAACCTTGGGCTATTTCTATTCTATTATTAAAAGGCATTTAACAAAATGTGCAATCTCTTAATAATGTGTCTGAGTGTTTGTTTGTTAAAAATATTTATTCTCTATTAAGAGACGATGCTGAATGCATTTCTTGAGCTGTCTCTATTTTATCATTCTTTTTCTCTCCTCTCTCATGTGCAACGTGCACACACACACACACACACACACACACACACACACACACTAACATTTATTGTTTACAGTACAACTGGCCGATCCCTTGGTACTGGCTAGAAGACACACTGTGCCTTATATAGGCAGGAATGCAACAACAGACATAAACACACACACGTTAAAATAAAGCTGGCAATGTGCGTCATTCAGATTACGAGAGAGACAGAGAGAATGAGAGAAAGCGCTAGGAAAGATGCCAGGGCAGAATGATCACTAAATACAACAAGAGAATATTTGTGCTGTGTGTTTAATTTGCCTTTGCTCTCATATTCTCTAAATGTAGGTGTATTGATCTGCTTGTGGAATAACACAGAATGGAGAGCACAAACCCAAACACACTGAAATAAAAGAGGAATATGCAAGTTGAACACACGCAGGTCTCTTGAACACACGCAGGTCTCTTGAACACACGCAGATCTCTTGAACACACGCAGATCTCTTGAACACACACAGGTCTCGCATCTCTCATGCATCTACAGTACCTACAGCTGATGTGTCTGTCTGACATTGGTTCTGAAGTTACTGAGCTCCAGGTTGAGCCTAAAACCACCAATGCAGAGAATAATGATGAAAGAGGAAAGTAAAACAGCTCAAACGCAAAGTGTCATTAACAACTGATATCCAGTGGATATAATCCAATAGCCTGGAAATGCTTTATGAAATTGCTCAAAATTGCTCTCTCTTCCTCACACACGCACACACTGACCTTTGAAGCTATATTAGTGAGGACCTCTCATAGATGCAGTGGTCCTTATATATAATATAATATTTACTCTAAACAATCCTGTTGACATTATTAGCTTTTTAGCAAAAGCTGATTTGTCCGGTTTAAGTCCGCTTTTAGACATGTTTAATAGTATGGAGATATTTTCCAAAAAATGGCCTTCATAAGTATCTGCTCTAGTCCTGATGATGCAGGGTTATTTAAGAACATTTTAACAATCAAACCTAAATGACCTCATCATGTATAAAATTTTAAACATGAGTAAAACTTAGTAAATCTTGTAGACCTGTGTGAGCCTTTCACCGTAAATATTTGCCGTTTATAACGGCAAGATTCCAGCTATGGAATATTCCCCATCAGCATTAATTCCAAAAAATTCCTTTGTGTGTGTTGTGCGCTCACATTTTGCCAAAGATTCTAATGTCAGCTGCCAAGCATGCAACACAGCTGTAGTAGCTGCAGTAGACTACAGTGTGCATATAAAGAGCGAGACGTTTGGGGAACATTTTACTTGTCATTATTATGTTGCACATTCTTAAGTTTTAAACTGTTGATTCTTCTACAGCGATAGATATGGGGCATGCAATGTATCCCAGAATGCCATGCTGTTAATGGAAGCCCATGCTCATCTTACCAATGGCCTGCAGTCAAGAGAGAGACTTCTGTTGCTGTTCACAGATTCGCTTATCGTCGCCAAAACTAAGTATGTTAGTTTATAAGTTACTAAGTATGTGCATTAATTCATTGCATATCTTACTGACACCTAGTTCTTTGTGTACTAATGTTAACTCATTTGTCTTTTGAAGGTCGTTATATCTAAAACTAAAGGCTTGTGTCAGCCTTTCAGACATCTGGCTGGCATCCTGTATTCACGTCATCACAGACAGGAAGGTCACCTCCAAGAACTCGTTTGTGATTGGCTGGCCGACCACCAATTACGTCGTAACATTTAGGTAGGCTTTTCAAACAACACCTGATGTTATACTATTTTACATATGAGATCTTTGCAAACCAGACCGATTTGCCTATATTGGTCATTCAAACAATTGCTATAAGTAAAAGTATTAATTTTATTTTATATATTATCAGCATATGTGTTATATTTGGACATTTGAATAACGTTCTTATAACCAAACAGTAATGATCATATAACCTTTAAAACTGGACATTTGGAACATTCCTAGAACTTATTAAAGCTTTCAAAACCAGAGAAAGGGACATGCAAACACACACTATCACACAGCTATCTTTTGTGTCCACAGACATGATGACTTTTATACTGTGTATTCTCCTTACTCACCCGACCCCTAAACCCTAACCCTTACTGAAACCTTTTTGCATTTTTCAAATAAGCATCATTTAGTATGTTTAATAATCTGTTTTTCTCATGGGGACCACTGGCTGGTTCTTACAATGTAGGTTTATGTGATTTTTACCATCCTCCCACCCTGTGGGAACATTTGGTTCTAACAATAGTAGAGAAACGAACACACACACAGAAGCATTACACTGACTCTGCTGTTAGTTTTTCCTGCTTTCTTTGATCGCTTCTCTTGTCTTGTCTGTTACTTTTGAATCTAACGAGACAATCAAAACGGCTCCTCTCCTGCTTACCGATCTGTGTGTATGATTTGTTCTGATCTGTTTTCTGGTCTAGCAAACAAAGCCACAGTCCATTTGTAATTTTTTATGTATTTTATCCGCCAACAAAAGCAGCGATGTTGTTAAAGCGTACAAGACTTATTTTAACGATTGTGTCCACTCTCTTCTTTCACCCTTCCTCAAAAACGAAGCTCGTCAGAGACTAAGGAGAGATGGTTACTGGCTCTTCAGTGGTGAGGAAAAACACATCAGCCTCACACCTAAACAAAACTCGTAACTAAATGTGCAACTGAATTCAACCATGCTTCATAATCTGACGTGTATAAACGCTTAAAGACTTAAAGTGTGAAGTCATTTTTTCAAATCTAAATGGTTTTGCCTGAATATTTTGTCCGGTTTTTCATCTGTTTTTGTTTGTTTGTGTTAATGTTTCATGTCTCAGGCACACCTGCACAGCCAGACAGAGAGTCTTACCAAACGCCATTCTTCTTTATGTCCTGCTGATCTGCCATCCGGATGACGACAGCCCAGTGGTACACACTTTTTTGGGGTTAATTTGAACCCCTCCCGGCCATCAGGGAATTAAAACTATGCCTCTGTTTACATGTGGACTCTTGGTTTTATTGTTTGTTTGTTTGTTTCCTCACATGCTATTGGCTGTTAAGACCGTTACAGTGGCAGTGCATGTCAACACCACTGCAGAAAATGTGGTTCATTACATTATGCAACAGTGCAAACTGCTGGTAAGTCACTCTTAAACCCCCGAAAAGCACATTTAGGTACAAGACCGTGACCATTACAAAAAAGAACCCCCTCCCTCTGTGTCTTATGCCTTTTGCACACAATACCATCTTGTATTTTGGTATCTGACTGCATGCTTATTACCTAGCTAACAGGAAACATTCTCAGAGAATTGGCTAATGTTGGCTAACGTTCTGTAAAAGTTCTCTCAAAGGTCTCACACGAAGGTCTAATGTTAGTAGAACATTTTCTTACATTATATATCATATATATATATCAAAAATGTTATTCTGAAGTTGAACATAACATTTTTTTTAACGTTTTTGTTACATAATAGAAACGAAACAGGAACCATTCTTACATTGTAAAATAATCGCATATGAGGTACTTAGAATTAGAACTGGTACTTTAGTCATGATTATATTATCATATATAATATTCTATTATAACAGGTATGTTGTTCTGTTGCTGACTGATATGTAAACATCAGTAACTAGAGTTGCCAAGTTCGTCCACTGGCATGTCCTGTGTTTTGATAACAGCCATTTCCTTTTTCCTGCCTCTTTCCAAAACATAATGACCACTTCCTGTGCGCAGGGTGAAGTCTCGGACTACCAGTTGTGTGTGAACTATGAGAAAGAAGAGGAAACACACACCCTAATCGGTGAAGATGCTCAAAAGCACATGACCATACACTACACATACACAAAACATGTATGTTCACACAAAATAGATGATGGATATTCGATCTCTTATGTAGTAATGCTGCTTATAGTAACTGTAAGCTTTAATATGCAATTTAAAAGCAATATGACCACATTATTCCACTTTTTGAGCATTAAATTAATAATAGTATGTATAATATAGTATAGTGTATATTATTAAATCATATTTATTAATCATTTAGTAATAACTTATGATTATTTTTATTCCCATGTATTTTCCATTTGT
Organism: Botia almorhae; assembly: GCA_036877575.1. Classification (NCBI taxonomy): domain Eukaryota; kingdom Metazoa; phylum Chordata; class Actinopteri; order Cypriniformes; family Botiidae; genus Botia; species Botia almorhae. The sequence goes on along the minus strand of JAZGTJ010015994.1, from coordinate 1,461 downwards.
ACTTGTGTGACAATTCGAAGTGAGAAAATGAAATCAAAATGTTAATGCTAATATCAAAGTTTCAGGGCTAATATCAAAGCGCATAGCATCAGTTCTGGCTTGTTATTGTCTCATTTTGGCTGATGTTCAGCTAATTAATGTCAGCCAATAGGGATACAACAAACTAGATGACATCATGTGTAAGCTGCTTTCTAACTCAGAGCTGTGCTCATTACTCTTCCCATCCTGATATGAAATCCAGAATTGTATTATTTCCTTCTCGATATGTTACTGGTCTTCATTCAGAGAGTATTCAGGTCTAATTATTAGCCATTTTGTAATCATTTGCAATGATTCACTTTCTGCTCTGATCAAGGCAAGCCAGGATAGGCAGACAGTTTTACCCAGTGTTCCTGCCAGAACAAATTTAAAGCTGCAGTTCGTAACTCTTGCCTCTCTGACAGATATGGCGAGATATTTTCTTAATGTGAACAACAAGTTTAAATTCTAAACAACTGCCATAAGAACAAGCTACAAGCTACAATGCTGTCGCGTTGAACAGTGATCTGTCACGTACTTGTTCAATAACTAATGTTCATTTTTAACCAAAATAGAGTTACGGATTGCAGCTTTAAATGAAACCAAGACACATTAATTACCTTCTATCATCTGTTTGCATGTTTGATTGATTGGAAGTAGAATATAGTAAATCATACAGATATAAGAAATAAATTGCAATGATTTTTTCCCCCCTTATCATACAGCATACGGATTAGCTTCTCCATTGGGCATTCATATGCAGCTTGTGTCATTGACAAACCAGAGATGAGACTTTCTCTTCGTAAGATTTAATCTAGCTGCACTCTGATGAATGTCCAGGCATGACAGATATGAACCATAAACCTTTGGATTCTCATGATAGGCAGAAACCCTTCAGCAGGGTGTATGTGAGGCTACAGATGAGGACTAACAGAGATGAGCGCACAAAGCTCAGGTCACATGTAAGGCTACAGGATATGAGAGATTTAGCTTCAGATGATAGAATCCAAATTTAATCAAATGTAAACATGTGTGAATAGGTGCAGGATTTATACCCAGCCACCCGGGAACATTCTCAGAACACTGGCTAACATTCTCAATATGGTTCTCACGGTAGTGTTAGTAGAACGTTTTCTTAACGTTAAACATCAAACATCTGAAATGTTATTAAGTTGGTAGTGGAATGTTTTAAAAACTGTTTAAAAAAAATTGAAAAAAGATTCTTGATCACTGACTGAAGATCATTCGAAGACATTCTTCTGCTTTATTCTTTATTTATTTTTTAATCATTTTTATTGACACACACAAACACACATGTAAGCATTTGGAAGTAAACACCAATACACTATTTGTTTCTTTCCTGCAGTACTGCAAAAAATGCAATTTCCTGCAAACTAAAACTGATTTTAACCCCAATTTCTGTTTTTTTTTTTTTTTTTTTTT
>JAZGTJ010015993.1:0-12990 GCA_036877575.1 Botia almorhae | reverse complement strand
CCCGACAAATTAGGATATCACTCATGTTCGAAACACAAACTACATAACAGGGCTTGTTCCAATACTCTCACTAAAGACAAACCTGGCTTCAGTGACCTCCTGGGGATCGGCAGTGCAGTTGATTGCCGCCACGTATCCTTTGCAGACTTTGGGAGCACACACTGCTAAGAAATTTGGCCGTGGTCGCCCAATGGTGTACTTGGCCATGTCTGTCAGTGACTGGCTGACAGCTCCACCAAAGAGGAAGGTGCCCAGCACCTTATAGATGGCTGCCAGGTACTGATTAAAGATGGAGTTGGAGCGAAGTTTTTTACTATACACCAGGTAAGCCTCACCCGTCGATATCTACAGAGAGAACATATTCATCGTTTAACGTAGGGATACACTTTCGTAGCGCATGAGTTAAAATAACCCTAAATTCAGTTCAATTTTATTTATATAGCGCTTTTACAATGTTACATTGCTTCACAGCAGCTTTACATATAAAAATAATAATAATAATAATGATGATATAGAATATAGATATAGAATGATATAAATGATATAGAAGCTTATAAAAGTGGCCACAACTGCCGTTTAAACACATATGAAAGCAGGAAATCATTGTGTTGTAAAAGGGTGTCGCGGGGAATGATGCCGCTAGAACAAACTGTTCAATGTTTCGTCATTTCCGCAACACTCCGTTTTGGATTTTGCACCCCATATTTTCAAGGCGCACATTAAACACACAACTCTTAATGTCTAGCTGTGCGGCGCATAATTAAACCCTCCGCTGGGCGGAGTCACGAGTCATGAGTCACGAACAAAGCACTCTGTTGAGGAATGACAGAGAGGTAAATGATGGAGGCGGGACTTACTATGATGGCCGTGCAGGTGATGGACACCGCAGCGAGTGTAACGTGCGTGATGGTGTCGGGTCTCACAGGGTAACTGATGCTCTCGTCCTGGCAGTGGATGCCACGCTCGTACGGCTGTGACACAATGTTCATGATCACGAAGGGTAGAGAAGCTACAGGAAAGAGGAAGAGATGACAAAAAATGTAAATAACAGTGTCATCGAACGCCTAAATGATACGTTTTTGTAACAGGGGTTAATCTATGTCATAACCGGTCAAGAACATGCCGGTATGATTTATAAATACTAAAAATAAAAAATAATACAATTTTAAAAAAAGTTTAAAAAAAAATAATTGTAAAAAAATCCAAAATGTAATTTTTATAAAAAATTGTCACTACGAGAAACATCTTAATGGTCATTAAAAAAAAATCAGTTTTCTGTTTTTAAGTTTCTGTTTTGCAAATACTAAAAGAATGTCACCTTTTTAATCCCATGATTCATGGTTACACAAAAACTAAAAATTCAGCTGTTAAACATGCTCTAGACGAACAACAAACACCGTCTATGAAGTACGGAAATGTATCCTATTCCTATTTATTTCCACTTAGGCATAACAGACTTTTCCATGAAATCCTGAGGCAATTTTCGGCGAAACCTGGAGAACTACCAGAGATGTTAATCTGAATTCTGTTATTATTAGAACTATTTTACTCTAAGCAGTCACATGGAAACAGATTTACGAGTAAATTCTTTGACCACAGTTGTGACCCAAAACATACGACGAGCCGTATCACAAACATGGCCGTACACACACACAGCCAAGATGTCATCTTAGTAGGTGGACTGTTGTGGTTTTTGGACGCGCATGTAGCCACAGTGTGATGCTTTAATGAATGGAAAACGTCCATGGCACATTTGCTAACATCATAAAAGCCGCTTCGCAACGAATAGCATTTGTACTTCCTGTAACTCCACTTCCTGTTGATAAAGCAGGAGAAACAGCGCAGAAACAGTGTTTCCTGTGGCACGGTTCTAGAATGGAATCTGTACCATCTAAATGGGTATTTTAAGTGTCATATTATCGTAAAGCACATTCTGATTCTGATAGGTAGAATATAGCTAAATATGGACACCCAGCATCCCACACAAACCCAGAATTGCTCGACTGCGATTCATTTTTACTACTATAGTGAAATGATGTACAAGAGAACATGGGTCTTTAAACTAGTGGGCATGTCTCAGTATTATTCTACAAGGGCCACCGAAATATCTTGTTCCAAAATAGGTTAGTGAACGCTCCCGCATGTTAACTGAGGAATGAAGTAGTATAGTATGATTACATAACTGCATTACATAACAAAAGTGGCCTCATATCAAGAGCCTATGGGCAGACACAGGTCGACAGCTACCAAACAACATTTCTCAGTCAATGACGCATGCTACGGCTCAAACAAGTATGACTTGTAATGTTGCAGTAATGTTTTATTTGGTACATGGCCTTGCATTTTTCGTTAGATAGCTAGCTAATTCACTAGCCAACTAACTTTTGTTAATGCTAACGGCTCAGAATCAAGGCTTAACTGATCCACCTAAAGATTTTTACAAGCAAATCAACTAACTAACTAACTAACTAACTAACCAACCAAACAACTAACCAACTAACCAACCAAACAACTAACTAACTAACTGACTAAGGTTAGACTGGCCTCAGGACTGAAACGGATGGGTTGCGCTGCCTGCTGAAACCTAATAGTTTTCTTGCCTTTAAAGAGATTGTTTTCTTTAAGAACAACACAAAAACAATACAACTTTCCTTCAGGCCTCATATTGTGGAGACAAAACACTGGCTACAGATTCAGCCCGCTTTTGAGATTCAGTCACAGAGGATCTGGAACGAAGTTTGGATGTTCTTTTTGCCAGCTGAATACACTCCAAACAAATGAAGATAAATCAGCAATAAAACATATTTTCCCTTTATCCTCTCCAGAGTGTTGAACTCTCGAGAAACGTTAGAAAATAGAAAAAGAAAAAGACGTTAGAAAAAGAATAATCGATGACTAATGTCAAACAAGGAAAACTGAGAACCAAGTCCAACATATGACATCAGCACCAACTTTACACTTAAAACATCTTCACATTCTGTCTCTCATCAGTCGAATTTCCAAGCATTATTCCTGAAGGATTTTCCTGGCTGTGTACTCCAGGGAATTCTGTCAGGGCTAGCGGAGTGAACTACATAAAAGCGGTCGACATGTAAGAGCTTCAAACAGCTTCGGTTCAAAGACTCGGTTGGCAGGTCCAAACTCGGCAGTCGTTTAATTACACGAAAAATTGAGACTGGATGGAGAGAGTTGAGACGCATGCAGTCGCATCCAACACGTTGCATTATGAACCTTGGAAAATGAACCTCGGAATTATAAACCTCGGAAAATGAACCTCGGAATTATGAATCTTGGATAATGAACCTCGTCTTAACCACTGCCAGACGTCATTTTTTAACCATGAACCTCGAGTGAAACTAGTTCCAATTTCAAGGTACAGGAAGCGACATTACCAATAAAAGATTAAGGGAGCCCATTTTAGTACAGACACTATATAGACTTATTTTTCCTGCATGTTATGCAAGTAAAAGCAATGTACTGTACCGTTACTATGAACTCCTAATACAGAAAACCAGATGGAAAGCCAGTCTGGCGTGTCACTAAACCAAGTGTTCACTAAACCAAGCTGGCAAGCATACAGTGACTATGTACTACTTCTGTCTTATATAGCGTGTATACTTATATTCTATTATAGTGTGTAAGCTAATGTACTATACAGAAGTTATTTTTACACATATTGGACCTAAAGTGAGAAAAATTGTATTTAATTTTTTTACTCATTTAAATTGAGTGTTGCTTTATTTAGTCTAAACTGATGTGAAGTTACTGTATGTGTAGTAATTGGCCGGCAATCGTTAGCGGTTCGAAACAGTCACGCTCTCCCTAAACCGCTGGAGGAGAGCCAGAGGCTGTTCAACAAATTCCTCAACAAACGCAGTACATTCATTTAACACAAACTTGTAAAACCTGTGGAGGACCGCCTGCTGAGTTTAACATGTTAATGTTCCAGTATGGTACTGGGTTGGGGAGTAACTAATGAAAAATAAAAAAGCTAATTATTTTCAGTAAGTCCCTGTCTAGCATTCTGGATCACAATTATTGTAACAAAACCAAAAAAAGTTAAACTTGCTTTTTGTCAGTGTAAGTTTGACTTTTTAGTTTTATAAATTAATCTCATAATTATGATTCTTTGCCAGATAAATACATGTTTTAGCTACACCACAGACTGTAAGGGGAGTGGCATGTTAGCTTTCCCAGCATTGACCTTCACCTTCAAACTGGTTCACTAGCTTTTATTATCACACACACCCTCTGTTTTTATCGACAGCTTTGGTTTCACCGCAGTCTGCCGTTTTAACACAGACTTAATCTAAAACTGGCATTTGTTTGGGCTGAACCCACAACAATCGACTTCCACACTCCTGCTCTTGACAAAAACGAGACGTTCTTGATCTTCTGTGGGTTTTAGGAGGTCCTTCGTAAGTGTTTCAAAAATACAACCTTGTCGGCCCTTAAGTGAGAGTTTTAGGGCGGTTTGTCTCGGCTGCACTCCCTGGACTCCAGTTTGGCAAGCCATCTGACTCACTGGGAAGCTATGTGCTGAGCATACAACCTTGACAGGAAGGTCTGCAATCCTACCTCAAACTGGAACACCCTCCTTTTTCCTCTACATACTCTTCTATTCATTCCAGCCCTCTACCTGCCCTTGCTAATGCCAAAGCGCAACTCTAGTGCTAGTAAGCTATGACAGTTGTTTTTACATCGCGTGGGAAACAAGCCTACAAGCCGTGTGCTAGCACGCATTTAGCAAACATGTCTCACAAAAAAATATTTGTTTCTGCGATTAAGGGAAACAGCATCATTATCTTAATAGTCTCGTGATGTGACCAATTTGTGAACAATTTTGTCGATGTTGCAACAAATCAGACCGAGACTTGTAACACGATGAATAGTGGTTATTATAGTCTGTAATTTTCCCCTCTCATTTCACCGCTAGTTTTGGGACCGAACCCAAAAACATTTAGCAGCATGATTTTGTAGAGTATTTCACAATGCTGCAAAACTACAATTATGTGAGTTACTAAAAAACATAACAGAGCATTAATAACAGAGTTCCAATATCTCCAAAACAATTCTTCTGTAAGCACGTATGTGACTCAGCTTAAGGCACTTACCTTTAAACTGTTATTGAAGCTGCAATTTATAATTTTTGTTTTGTTTAAAAACAAAAAACGGCTAGTGAGAAAGTACATAACTGATCAGCGTTTAAAACGGTTTTCTTACCACGACTCGCAATGGTGAGCTCATAATAATGATCTAGAATTTGAGCAGTTGGGTCCGATTTCCCAGGAAATGTCAGACCGGCTTTAGCATACGTAAGGAAAAGTACATAAAGCAATCTGCAACTTAATGTTTCGAACAGTGATGATGGTTCAAAGGCAACGGTTGCAGATTACAGTAGATGTGTGTAGATGTACTTTTAATCAAACTGTGGTAAGCAGGGATTATTTCCCGAACATTACTCTGAAAATAATGCGGTTCTGCCGATGGATGTTCAGTTAACTTGCTACTTAGCGCCACAAACAAATCTCTGAATCACCCAAAGATCTGATGTTTGACTCAACTCTGTCTGTTTCTGGCACACATCACATGAAATCTCATGATTGTTGGGACGGCTGATCTGATGACAATACTGGTATTATCTCAGCAAGCAACCATGTGAAGCTGACTCATCGGAAAGACCAGAGATACAAAAGCCTGGAAAGTCCTTTTTTTGTGGGGACCAAAATCTTGCCGTTGTATTAAACACGGCTCACACTGGACTTAACCGGTGTCACTTCCAATAAAAGCACAAATGCAGATCCTGTAACTTTGTTTTGCATCAGTACAATGCACCATAGTCTGTACTGGAGTTTCCAAACTCAACCATGTGTCGTGTGCGTGTGACTGTTTAACCAAAGGTATGAAAAACTGTGAAGAACGCAGGGAACAGGGAACAGTAAAATACAACCTGAGCTAAACCATCAGCCAGACTGTGCTGGTGTGAGGGGAAAGTTTACTTAGGGGAAAAAGAGCAAGAGGGTGGGGGTCTGGATCGAATGTCAACTACAAGGCTGGGAAAAGGACAAAACCGCCCAGAACCACTTACAGAATTTCTCCAGTAGCTAAACTCAACACGCTTTTGGGAACTTCTGTTGTGACTAAAGCAATTTGAGATGCCGATATTTGTTTTACAATGACGGAATAATTCCACCTGCGCTTGGGAGAAATTTCCGCCGTTACCTTAGCATTGCATGGACCCTCTTTTGAATTTCCCAGAAGACCAATCGGAAACCTTAATATTACCCATCGTATGTTGTTATGGGTAACGCAAACATCACTACCAGAAGATAAGTAGAAGTTCTTGCCCATATTTCTCAGCTGTGTCCTTATTTCTACAGCATATAGATATATAGCATATAGATATTTTCTACAGCATATAGATATATAGCCATATAGCATATAGATATTTTCTACAGCATATAGATATATAGCATATAGATATTTTTTACAGCATATAGATATATAGCCATATAGCATATAGATATTTTCTACAGCGTAGAGCATATAGATTTCCCATGTCAGTTCGTACAGAAGGATGCAGAAATTGCCCCATACGTTACCTATGGATGCTCACGCGTGATGTCACGGGTTTCTCAATAACACGGGCACTCAGGTGGAGATATCTGCACTATAATGAAAGTGTAGCCCGATACTATGAGGGTGATGGATCTTGCCTGGAGCAGGTTCTGGCCTTCATGAAATCTAATGCTCAACGGTTCGAGAACAGACACAACAGAGGTGACGTTAGCAAGTAACTAAAGCGTCATAGCAGAGAGACCTTGTGGTCATGGAAACCAAGCAAAGACACGTTTCCAAAGAAAGGTCGAGATGGGTGGCGATCCGTAAAGAGCAAGTGAGAAGATACGATTGTGCCAGGAGGTTTATGATCATTGCTTCGGTCCCTCAACTGGTCAGCAAGTGAAACCATAAATAAAGCTTTAAACAAAAAATCAAGAAGAGGAATATATGAGAGCCAGTATTTGCAAGCGGCTCAGCCAAACGTTGTGGGAAATACTGACAGGCTTGGATCATATTTCCTTAAACAAATTCTCAACTTCCTGAACGTGCGCAGAATCCGACAAAATAAGGGAGCACAGCAGAACAAGAAGCGAGAATAAATGCAACTTTTCTCCTTTTCTGCAGGAATAAACGCGCGGACATACCGTAAATACTGTATATACACATGAAAACCTTGAAGGGCCCCTGCATTACACAAACACACTTCACGTGCTTACAAACATTTTACGCCTGGCTAAAATCATCCACAGCATATAAATATACGTGAGATGAACAAACAAAGGTAGAATACTGGTCTAGTTTAGACCTGAAAATGCCGATGATTGTTTTTTGGAGAGACAGTGTCAAAATCGTTTACTGCAGTTTGGTGCAAAGCCAAAGTAATCTGTGGGGCTGTGCAATCCTTATGCAAAACTACCTGGACTTCTGCAAATCATATAACAGAATTACAGTTTGGTTTAAATACTAATTACAGCTCACTGACTGTATTTGTACATGGTAAACTGACATGAAACATCCAGCAGCTTCTGCAAGACTTCACGTAAAACAGCTTTACACTGCGTCTCTTATACATCTACGCCGCGGGCCAGTATAAATAATCTGCGAATGAACACCGGTTCATTCATTTACACACGCACATAATTTAACCTAAAATAATTAAGTAAAAATATATTTACAGCTTTCCTGTAGCTCAGTGGTTAGAGCATGGAGTTAAGAACGCTAAAGTCATGGGTTTGATCCCAGGGATTGCACATACTTAGAAACAATTTACAGTATAATGCAATGTAAGTCGCTTTGTCTGCCAAATGCATTAAATGTAAATATACTTTTTTTAGCTACTGAAGTTACATAAGAATAAATCACATTTCAAGACTGAACGAAAAGGGCAAATAAAAGCAATAAAACACGTTCAGACTGGATGCGAATCAGAAGACAAGCGATGCGCATTGACTGCGTATTAAATGTGTACTCGCTTACCTACGACAACACACAGCACGTCCAGCAGGACGAAGAGTTTGTTTGTCCTCATATCCGGCATAACTTCGTTAACGTTTATGCAGCTAGAAAACAGAGAGTCGCTTCATTTACTCGGTGATGTTAAAAATAATCAACTTGGAAGAAAACAAACAAACCCAACGCAACAGGTACTGCGAGTTCTTCCGGCTCCGCTGTCCTACCTGCTCTTATGGAAGTGCGCTTCCCTACATAGGGGTCGTTGGAGTACGCGAGTCCTTTACGACTTTATATATCTATAAAGTCACGGAGTGCCGACGGTCTCCCGTAGGCGCGCATGTTGCTATTGTGAAAACGGGCTGTTTCGTAACTCCACGTATATTTGAGGACTCATCCGCTCCTTTAAACCACGAGCTGTGTCCCTCTCGCCGCCGGCACACCTACTGCTGCTGCTGTGTGTGTGTGTGTGTGTGTGTGTGTGTGACGAGTCTGCGCAGACGTGTTGCGTGGCAAAAGTACAGTCTGCACTGCACTTTGAACTTGGGAATGTAACAGATGGTCGGATATATGTGTGTGTGTGTGTGTGTGTGTGTGAATGTGTATAATCTTCTAAATCTATATTTAAATTTTAAAATCTATCTATCTATCTATCTATCTATATACCTATCTATCTATCTATCTAGACAGGCAGATAATGTGTTAATGTGTTTTCTTGTTGACAGTCTTAATGCTACGGTATGTCACACGTGTGTGTGTGTGTGTGTGTGTGTGTGTGTAAGAGAGAGAGAGCGAGAGAGAGAGAGTAAAACCCCAACGCTGCATTTACAACACAGATAAAGTTAATCATTAAATCACTGACTAAACCTGCCGAGGCGTGACACAGATGTGTCAATCTGACCGACCGCAGAAATACTGAACTATGAGCACTCAAAAGTGTATATAAACTGGACTCGCCATTAGCTTGACATTTGTGTGTAATTCTGCCCCCTAGTGGTCAGAGCCGGTGGGAGTCGTTTACGTCTGTCCAGCAAAAACAATAGTAATTTTATGCGTTTTAATTTCAATAGTAGGTTTTTAAAACATGTCTCTGATGTAAAGTGTCAAAATAATAATGATAATGCAAAAATATAGTAATAAAACAAATATAAAACACATATTAATACAAATAGGATTCCAGTTAAAGCTAATAGTCAAATGTTTAATAAACGTTCTGCAAAAAGTAGCAGAACATAAATGTGACGTAACGCAAACGGGAAATTAATGTAGTTTAACAAGAGTTAAACAAACACAAAAGTATTAATGGTAAAATTGGCCTGCTAATGCTAAATAATAGCGTCAATATAACGTCTGGCTGAAACATCATTATAAAAAGTCAACGCAAGTCAACGACCCTTATACCAACAAATTAGTTGGTATAAGGGTCTAAATATAATCAATGGTGGGGAAAACGTGGCAGTGCGTGATATAATTATAGGAAGATTATTACAACGCTTCATAATAAACCAGCTGCAACCATTTTTTAACAAAACTCACATAAATATTACTGCACAGATTATAAATGACATATTCAGCGAAGGGGGCGGCCTTTTCATATACCTTCTACATATCTAATGAAATAATTAAAGCTTATGTAGTAATGTAAAAATATATTTCTTAGTCACATTCATAGTATCTTTGAATATGTATTTTTTAAAATATTTTCCTATTTCCTAGAAAAAAACTCATTATTATTCCTCAGTATACAGAAATCAATTTGAGAATGTTAGCGCCAAAGTTTGTTTACTATTTTTTTAATTACAAAATATAATAACAAAGACAATTTATCAATATAACAGAAGCAGTAATACATAAATGGCTAAAAAACACAATGAGTCACATAAGAAAAGGCAGTTTGTCTGCCCTTACTTCTGAACCTCCTGTAAACTAAAACAACAAAAAGCAGAATCTGCGTGTATGTAAAGCGATACAGCCGATTCTCCTGGAAAAGGGGCGGATCCTCTGGAACACAGTTTCTCTGGGTGGTGAAGGATTCTGGGTAATGGGGCGTGCAAACAGGCTATAGCTCCACCTTTTCAATTAAAAACCCGGAGGTTCCCAAATCGTCTGCAGACCCTGAGAGAGTTAATGCAGTGACTCACAGTAGCGTTTTTGACTTATAAATGTTGCGACACGGACAAAACAGGGTTGTTGGCAAAGCTGGTGTGGAGCGTAAAAAGATAAATCGTTCATAAATTCTCTTCAACACTTTGTACTTCAGAACTGACAGACCGGGCCGAGAGGGGAGCGATTGAAACCCCTGAGGAACTTGGAATTTTATTGCACAAAAAACAGGACCTACAACAGAAAAGCGCTCCACAAAGGGACAATTGGAAAACAACCAGACTGTACTGCGTTATCAGTTCGTTTGTTAACAGTATCTTCCTTGTGAGTTCTTAATTGTTTTGTGTTCTGACAAAAACAAACAACTTTAAAATGAAAGAAAGTTTAAGAACTACAAGCAATGGAAGGTCAACTAAACTATTTACAAGTAGTACGAGTTGAAAATCAGCTTTAGTGACACGTTCGTCACAAAACTTCATGTATCGGTATGAAGGCGGCCATTTTCCCAGAGAAATGTAACAGAATTAGGTAGTTTTATTAAAACACACTCTTATTGCATGTAGTAGTCGGACAGAGATGACCAACTGTTTAAAACATGCTGCTACACCAATGCTCTGTAATGCTCCAAATTCAGACCAATAATATAAACCCAACAAGTAATTAAAGTGGAAGCTGTTTGGACTTTATTCCCAGTTGTTCATTTCTGCCGTCAGACAAGAACGTCTGGAATGTTTTTTTTATTCCTGAATGTAATAACTATGATTGGAAGTCACTGTGTGAGGGAACGAGGGTGTTGGATGGCGTAACGGGAGATGGGACAGGTAAGGAAAACTCAAGATCTTCAGGAAAAGATCCCAGCTGCAGCGGATAAAGACCTGCTCCCAGGGGCCCTGAGTTTGGCTGGGATGACGGGACGGCATGACTTCGGGGGAGCAAGGGGAGGTAAAGTTGGGTGGATGGGGAGGCCTTGCCCGGGCAATCTTTGACAGGAATCCGGAAAACTTGTGGTGGAGCACGTCGCTCCATTTTCCCGATGTCTCCCTCGGAAGCTGCAAGTGAAAACAAGCAAAAGATGCATCAGGAAATACAGTCGAGCATTCTGATGGAACAGAAATGATCTTATAAATTAAGGAACAATGAAACAAACTGTTCCGTGGAAATTCTTGGTTTATTATAAATCAGCAATTCCAGGGATGTCTATCACTAGCTCTGTTTTTACCTGCGTCTCTTGTCAGTTTAAGGCTGTCAGTAAGCAGCGCGCTCAGGGTTTCAACAGGAACCGCGCCATGCGTTTCCGTCGAGGACGACCATGAAACTGTGCCGCGCAATTCAGGCTCTCCTCTGGATCGCGCGACCAAACGAAAGATCACGGAATAAAAAGAACACAAACACAATGGGCAAACATGGCAGATGGAAAACCACAGTGAAACAAACGGTAACAACTCAAAACAAAGAAACATATGTTGGACAAACATAAATGAAGACGCTGGCACATAATCAACAAGCAACATGGAAGGAAGGTTCTAACCAGTATAACCAGTAAAGCACACCTTGTTTGTCAAGCTCCATGCCTGAAGGTGGTGATGGAGGTTGGAGTTCAATGGATGAAGATGATCTTGGCAAACCTTGAGTGGCACCTTCCACCTCACCCATATCTCCATTAGGCTCTGCATCCTCTCTAAAACACACCAGGTGACATCAATATAAACTGGTGACATCTTGTGTGAAAGCCAACAAATCATATTGACGCTTGTGATATTAAAATCGGCTCTAATTGTATAATCCATATGCATGAGGGGTCTATGACTGGACTCGGTATGGAAAATACACATTGGGACTAAAAATACTGTCTTCACTTGATCAATATACATTTATGTGTTGGCTACAACCAGGGGCGCCGCTAAGGGGGGGAAAGTTAAGACAATTCTAAGGGCCCACGCCCTTTAGGGGCCCACAGAGATCTGCTTTATTAGTAATAACACTACTTGGGGGACCCAACCTCGTATTTTGTCATAGGGCCCAAAATTGCGAGTGGCGCCCCTGGCTACAACAAAGACTCCATTGGACAATATTATAAATTTATAATTATATAAATATATTCTTTCATGCCACCATCTTTGAAAATAAAATCGTCAGAGAGTTCAAAGGGCAAATGTACCCTGAAACCTTTTTCGTTAGCGCGAAGAAAGTTCTTTAAAACAAACATTACAATAGAATTATTATCAATATTATAATAGAAGTATTTTTTTTCATGCCACCACCGTAGAAAACAAGGGCAAACAAAGTTCTTTAAAGCTCTTCATTTACATGGTTTTTTATACTGCTTTACTCCACAGTACAATCGCGACTGTTTACTCACACGTCCCCAGAAGGAATATTGCACTTTTTCCGACCCAGCCTGCTGGCCTGCTGTGTGAAATACTCATGTCGTTCGGATTTCTTCCACATGTAGTAGTACTCTACACACTCGCCTACCGAGCGCGTGCGTACCTGAGAGGGTGAATGAGAGAGACCGTCACATGACTGTAGGCCAAAACATTCAGAATTACAACCTATCGGCAATCGATAAGAAAAATCAGTTTCTGATTCAGAATCATAACGGAATCGGAACCTTGTTGGCTTGTATTAGGTGAAAGTTCTTCCCGTGGACCCGGTATCCGTGTTCGAAGCCACGACACTCATCCTCGCTCCACGCACAGAGTTCTTCTGCAGCATTTTTAACAATTACATTAACTATCTATGCATCACATGGTAGATGATTATGCACTTGTTGTGTCTGCATAAGACGTTTCAAGAGAGAAAGAATCTGAGAATTACAGAGGCCTCACCACTGAAAACCTTGACGTTAAAATGAAATCTTCTAAGTGCTTCTTCTCC
>JAZGTJ010015992.1:0-12990 GCA_036877575.1 Botia almorhae | reverse complement strand
CTGTCTCGTCTAGTCGTGTCTTGTTCATCGTTTAGCGTACAGTTTAGTTTTGATTTATGTTGATTAGTGTTCTAGTTAGTTCTGTTTTGAAGTTATTAGTTTACCCTGTTCTGCTTTTATTCCTGTGTTTTGAATTTGTTTAATAAAACTTTATTTTCATACTGCTGTCTGCATTTGGGTTCTTCCTCCATACACAAACCTGACACTTCCTGTCTCTCATTTTTCCCCATAATTTTAACGACCTGATTGGCAACGCCCTTTAAGATATAAAAAATCTACAATTTTGCATCTTTAATGACTTTGCATGTGCTTACCAAGTTTGGTGACAATCTCATGGAATCCCTAGGAGTATTTAAAAGTTCACAGCATGCCTTTCTGTTGGGTGGAGCTTTTGGGTGGCAGCGCAAAAGTTGTTCAGGTCGACAAGTTTTGTATAGCTGTGTGCATGTATGTATGATATATGCACTATCATTTTGTGCCCTCTACCAGGGGCAGCTACCGAGCCCCGCCCATATGCCAACCTTAACCTGGGCCTAATGGCTGACAACTGATGTGTGTGCCAAATTTCAAGAGTTTCTGAGCAGGTTAAGGGGTCCAAAAGCCCAGAAAACCTTGAAAACAAATCCTTGTAAAAACAATAGGGTCCTTTACACTTTCAGTGCTTTGGCACTAATAATCACATCACAAACAACAGGGCCCTTTACACTTTTTAGTGCTTAATCCCTAATAATCCTAAAAAAAGAAATAAAGTCTTGTCACATTCAATGCTTGGGCCTTAATTAAAACAATAATGGATACAAACGTTACAAATGACCCCTAATAATAAATATAACATAAATATACCACAAAACACACATAACAGTAAAATAGATTAAAAATATATATACAATAAAAATACCTGAAGATTACACAATGGAGAATGGAAGAGAATTTAAGACAAATAAATAACAAAATAGTACAAGCAGTATTTAACAATTTACAAAACCCTAAGCTAAGTTAGATATCAGCAGTCTCCGAGTCAGCAAGCCAACAGGGCAACAGTGACAAGGAATCAAAACTCCAATGGTGTATGAATGGAGAAAGAAACCAGGTTCAACCGAGAGGGCCAGTTCTCCTCTGGCACCTTAAAAGATGCAACTTGCAACATTCTTGGATACGAATAGGGAGTTGATTATAATGACTTATAATTATTTATTGATAAGAAACTGTTGGGTCTAATTATATGACAATATGTCAGGTACTAAGAAATGTTACCAAAAGAAATGATGACAGAAACATGTTACTAATTGCAGCAATAACATGGCACTGCTGTGCGGGGAACTAAGCAGGGAACAAATTATAGAAACTACCTAGGCTGGAGGTAGGTTTGTATATAATGGTGCCTGACATACTAAAGAAGTCCATCATATCCCCATGATGTGTCTCAGGGGTTGTACTATCCTATCCCCCACCATCTGGATCCAAAGTTCGGATACAGCTGACTACAGGACCTTGGGGAAATGAAGGACAAACAGATTTAGTGTAGAGCCAGTAAATTGTCCCGGTTCTGGTTTACCTAATTAATGCAGCCTAACAATCCCTTAAGGGATTTGAGTAATAAATCCATAGGACTATGTGTAGGCCAGATTAAAGAGGTGGGTCTTTAATCTAGATTTAAACTGACAAAATGTATCTGCCTCCCGGACAACACTGGGAAGACTGTTTCAAAGTTTGAGTGCCAAATACAAAAAGGATCTACCACCAGCGCTTGATTTTGAATTTCTGGGTATTATAAATTTTCAGATCGCAGTGAACATGAAGGACTGTAAAAAAAAGAAGCTCACTTAGGTATTAAGGAGCTAAAGCATTCAGGGCATTGTAGGTAATTATCAAAATTTGTCATTTTTAATCAAAACTAAGTTTTATTATATTTTCCCATACAATAAAGACCTATGTAGAGAGTCGTGTGACACTGGTAAACATGATATAAATTAAATTGATAATTTCAAGTCATGTTGCTGCCATTTTTATATAAACTTCACTAGTCTTTGAAATTGTGCTTGACTATTTCAGTTTAAAAAACCTAGCATATTAATACTACAAGTACTTTAGACATATTTGGAAGTACAATAATTTACTGTTACCTTGTTTATGAGAGGACAGATAATAAACCAAATGACTGCAGCTTCTGTTGAGCTGGTGTGAGGTTAAATCACAGCAGACCTATTTTACATTTACATTCATGCATTTAGCAGATGCTTTTATCCAAAGCGACTTACAGTACATTTAAGTTATACATTTTTTTGTCTGTACATGTGTATGATTTTTGGGTTATAGTCGTAGTAAAACCATGGTTCGTTTTCGTAAGGGAGCGTGTTAACGGTAAGCTAACTTAGCTGCTTTCATAGCTTATTGTTAAACCAATAAGTCATATTGAAAAGAATAGCAACTGCTTAGCATTCTAACCAATTAACAAGCTAAGCTAGCTAAGTAGCATAAGAGAACAAAGGCACATTCAATTTGGAAAGGTATTTTTTGGGAACAGTAGTGAATGTCAAAAATCTACATAAGTACATACACTGTACAGTAATTGTTTACCTTATTACTTTTTTTTTACCTTATTACTATTCTAGAAGCATTGGAAAGTGTGACCAGTTGTATTTTTGCAGCATTTTCATTAAAAACCCGAACAGTAGGATGGTGGTCATCAAAGAATGCAATGTTTTGTTGAACCATGCCACTACTGCATTTTTAGAAGTACATCACTGTAAAAGAGTAAACTGTAAAACTGAATAAATATGGTAAAACCATACGCATTTTATTTTATTACAGAGTCTTACAGACTGTGTATAAGTAATACATGCATTTAAATAGTGAACAACTACTGTAAGTAATTGTAGATAATTATAGATTTTGCACATCTACACATCTGATCTACCCAAAGAGATAAGGGTGCTGCTCTTTAAATTTTTAGGCTTCCATTTAGTAGATATGCAAAAATATGCATGCATATTAGCCTATATAATAAATGATTTGCTCTACACATTGTATAGTAAACAATAATGCAAAATATTGACCTTTGAAATTTAATTTCAAGGTGTGTAAGATCATGGTACTGTGTATTCCTAGGTCATCCTTTAGTACCGTAAACATCTGCTAAATCCATAATAGCTTAATGTTACCGCCGCAGTACTTTTGTGTCTTGTACTGCTAAAGTAATGCGAATCTTAGGAGAGAAAGAGCGCGCGCTTCATTTCAGAGACAGACAGACAGACAGGCAGACAGTCAGTGGTTCGAAACAAGAGCTCTGCAGACAGAGCCCTTCACGATTGCTACATAATCGATCAGCAAAATATAGCTTACTGTTACTTGCATGCTGCAACTGTAGTGCAATAAGGAACATTTTAGCAGCACAGAGTGTATTCCAAATGACAGTTGCTTGTTACAGACTCCAAAGTGTATATCGTGTTTAGGACAGCTGTGGACTACCACTGACTTTGTTTGGTTATTCTGGTTTCTTTAAATTAAAATTCAGTCCTGTGATAAACATGAAGATGTCTCCTCCAGACCGAAGGAAGTATTTACGTGACCTGGCGCTGGAGATCGGCTTAAGAGTGCTTCTTTTTGGAGTTGTTGTGTAAGTAGGCTAGTTACGTTTGGAAGATATGCATCAATATGCGTGAATATGATAATGAATTATCACCTGCGGCATATGCGTTTGCTGTTGTAAACAATATTACGTGTTAGTTTAAATGTTGATCTTTGAAATATATATACCTAGCCAATACAGTTCTTTTATATTTAAACCTTTAGACACACAATAGCCATAAATATCGTATTATATTATGATGCGTTGTTATAGCCTATGCTTAATGTACCGAACATGTTCGTGCACAATGGTGAATGTTGAGCTTTGAAAGTCGATTACAAAATATGATCCTATTAGGGCACCTTTCCCATGTTTATACACATTTTAGTCATTCAAAAAGACTTCAAACCAGAGATGTTAGATTAATGGTAATCCTGATTTTCTTAACAAATTTCAACATAATAATGCTGGTTATAAGTTTGGATACTGTAGGATCATATCAAAGAATTGAGAAGGTTGAGAGGGTAACAGTTTGAAGGCTATGTTATGCAGTTTAAAGGTATTTTAATGTATTCGTAATATCTTATAGCCCAATCATCTAATAATCCAACCTTGTAAATAATTGTATCAACAATTATACTACATAAAAATTCCTATTCTGATGTTACACCTTTAGGTCAACAGTGTAGTATAGTGTTTCATAATGATATAGTGCATACAATATTACAATACATTAGGGTATGTTGTGTATTAAATTGATTATTATTACATTGTAATGGACTTAATCCTAATGGAATACATTTAAATCATTTTACAGGCTTCAGCCGAAGCGTTACCAAGGAGATTAAGGCTTCTTGAAATGTGTGGTGTTGATAAAGAAAGCTGCTAACAGATTGCTATAGATTATCAGTCTATAGTGGAGGAATATCCAGAGCTCAGTGTGCAGACAGATTGTCGTAAGGTAATTCATACATTTCTGAAAGGAAACAAAAGCAACAAAGACGACTGCATAACTGCCTTTCTGTGTTGGGTAAAGGTTTCATTGCTTCATTCAATTGTTCATTCAATCATTGTTTTATTCAAGCTCTGTGTGATAATATTGATGGCTGAAGTTTTTATGAAAAGACTTACTGTGATAATATGCAGGCAATAATAAAATGAGATGACTTGGAGATTTGATTAACACATAAAGGCTGAGACTGTATGAACAGATAATCTTTGTCTCCTATCGGCCCTATAAAAACTGTACTGCCCACTCAAATAAATACATTGAGCTTTGCCTATTTTTATTTATATCTTTCAAAGGTTTGATTGGCTCGCACCATTAAAATGTCTAGATAAACATAGCCAATGTGTGCTTGCCTCTTGGAGCTGTTTGTGAGGTGGCAATTGAAAGAGGAAGATTTGAAGTGTCTGTGCAGCATTTGCTTGTGTCTCTAATCAACAGGTTTCAGGGTCATTTAACAAGCATTGTGATAGATTAATGTTGATAATGATTGTTATAGTGTTTACTAAGACAGGCATTACTTTTACTGTACAATGTGTAACCTAACCACTGCATGTCGGACATGATACTTCATGCCCTGATAAGGAGTAGTGACTGAACTTACTATATGCTTTCTAGAGGTCTTTTTCAGGACCAGTCGGGGTTGTCTAATTTGCGTCTAATTTCACCAGTTTGTCTAATGATACAGTAAACAGGCATCCCACGGTATACGAGCCAGGCTAAGGGCTAACCCCACCAGACCAGCACTACCAACACTCATGCTCTCAAATGTTCGCTCACTGGAAAATAAACTGGACTTAATTCAACTCAGTCAGTCTACACAGCATGAGGCAAGAGATTGTTGTGTGTTTGCCTTCACTGAAACATGGCTAAACGACAACATCTTGGACTCCATTCAGCTGCACGGGCTGACCTGCTACCGAGCGGACAGAGATACAGCACTGTCTGGTAAGACTCGCGGTGGGGACTTGTGTGTGTGTACATCAACAAAGAATGGTGTAACAATGCTGCAGTAGTGACAAAACACTGTTCATCTGGTGGAGTTTATTTTTGTGAAGTGTCGACCGTTCTATCTGTCGTGGGAGTTTATGGCCATTATTATTGTCGCTGTTTACATTCCCCCATGTGCAAACACTAAGGACGCCCTTTGCGAGCTGTACAGCGCCATCACCAACAAAGCTGAACCCCGCCCCCACCTCAGGTACTCAGACCACATCTCTGTTATGATA
Organism: Botia almorhae; assembly: GCA_036877575.1. Lineage (NCBI taxonomy): Eukaryota > Metazoa > Chordata > Actinopteri > Cypriniformes > Botiidae > Botia > Botia almorhae. Next base: position 7,187 of record JAZGTJ010015992.1, on the reverse strand, counting down.
ATCCCAGCTAATCCCACCACTTCTGAAATTCGCCAAACCACTTCAAAAACTCATCACAATTTGGCCAGATGATGCTACCTCAACACTTTTGCTTTAAGTGCACAGACTGGAATATGTTTAAAAGGCGGCGACCTACAACAATTATGGGTAATGACGCAAGACCGGAGAGCACATGGCTAATGAATATGCGATTAGCCATGTGCTTCTACACGTAACAGACACCCAGAGCGCAAGTTCAGACTCCGCCTCAAAACGAAACCGGACTAAGTCAGATTAAGTGGATTCTGAACCTCGCGCTCTGACACATAACAAGACAGAGTCAGGATCCTTGCAAAACGTGATCTCAGACTAGACAGAAGCCAGGATCCTGACAGAACCCCCCNCCCGCCCAAGGGACGCACCCTGGGCGTCCTAAGGACCACTGACCGAAGGAAGGGGTGTTCAACACAAGACAAGACACATGACAGACACAGACAGGCAGGCGAACTAAAAGCCACGAGGGCGTGCAGACAACACGAGACCGGACAGGAACAAGACGTGAGACACAACAGGCAGAACACTAGACAGGACAGGAATGACATTTTACAACACGGACATGACATTAGACAAGACAGGAGACACTTTAGACAACACAGGGACGATAGACAACAAAGCGGGCAGAACAGAAGGTAAGAACATGGTAAGGGCATTAACAGAAGTAAAAAACATAGGCAAAGCAACTGAAATGGGATCAACAGAACTATTAAATAAGGACAAAATAGGAGACACAGTCTGGGCAAAACATGTGGGTAGATTGGGAAGACGAGCCAGGCTGGAGGTCTTTGGGGACGTGGTCGGCCAGGACTTGGACCGACCCCCAGGAGAACCAGTAGAGTTAGGAGGACCTCCCGTTCCTGGCTTGCAGCTTGGCACACCTACCGGAGGGAGACCCGGCACGCCGACCAGAGAGAGACCGGGAGCTGGAGCCTTGGGTGCTGGCCTTACGGCCATTCTGCCAATTTGACAGACTGGCACCTTTTGAGGTAGACAGGCAGGCACCTGGGACGTAGCTGAGGCAGGTGCCTTTTGAGGGAGACAGGCGGGCGTCTGGGACGTAGCTGAGGCGGGCGCCTTTTGAGGGAGACAGGCGGGCGCCTGGGACGTAGCTGAGGTGGGCGCCTTTTGAAGGAGACAGGCGGGCGCCTTCTGAGGGACAGGAACAGAACAGGCTTGACGGGCTGACACTTCCGCCGGACACAGACTGGAGTAGTGGACGCCGCCACCGGGACACAGACTGGAGCGGTGGACGCCGCCACCGGGACAGGAACAGGACAGGCTTGACGGGCGGACGCCGCCGCCAGAGCACAAACTGAAGAGGCGGACGTTGCCGCCGGGATGCAGACTGGAGAGGCGGACGCGGCCGCTGGGACACAGACTGGAGAGGTGGACTCCGCCGTCGGGACACAGACTGGAGAGGCGGACGTCGCCGCCGGACCACCGACTGACGAGGCGGTAGGAGCTGCTGGAGGGCAGATTGGGCATTGGGGGCCGAACAGACACAGAAAAGATAAGTCAGCCTGTGGCAGGGTGAGTGCCGCCGCAGTCGGGCCGGCTCTGGACAGGTGTAAGACTTCAATTAATGGCAAAAGAGTTAATGAAAAGAAGGGAACGGCAATTAACAAATACCAAGAATAATATCGTAGAAAATAAAGAATAACTGATAGATATGTAACATATGTAGATACAAATAAATAAATAACAATAAACAAAATAAAGACTAAGGGTTAAACAACAGACCAGACAGGGGAACTCTAAAAAGGGAAAATGAACAGAAAAAGACCATAACAGTTAACACAGACACGACTAGACTTATCCTTAAGATGGAGAACGAATAATAGAGAACAAGATCAGGATCAGCCAGCTACGAGCAAGCTACGGGAAACAACCATAAACAACGGCGTAGAGCCAATGTGACACAACCATTTGAGACAACACGGACCAACACAAGACAGCAAACATGAGGGCAATAAATACACAGAAACAAATGAAAGCAACAAGTGCGCAACATTACAGAAACAAGTAAACGAGGGAACAAGGAGGCGGGGTAATGACGCAAGACCGGAGAGCACATGGCTAATGAATATGCGATTAGCCATGTGCTTCCACGCATAACGCACACCCAGAGCGCGAGTTCAGACTCCGCCTCAAAACGAAACCGGACTAATACAGATCAAGAGGAGTCTGAACCCTGCGCTCTGACACTTAACAAGACAGAGTCAGGATCCTGGCAAAACGCGATCTCAGACTAGACAGAAGCCAGGATCCTGACATTGAGAGGTTAGTCATGCACAATATCAAAACCAGCCTCCCCAACACACTTGATCCGCTCCAGTTTGCATACCGTCCAAACCGCTCTACGGACAATGCAATTTCCTCCACCCTCCACCTAGCTCTTACCCACCTAGAAAATAAAGACTCCTATGTTAGAATGCTGTTAATCGACTTCAGCTCAGCATTAAACACAATAATCCCACAACAGTTCATAAATAAATTAAACCTGCTGGGCCTTATCACCTCTTTCTGTAATTGGATCCTGGACTTTTTAACTGGAAGACCTCAGTCAGTCCATGTCAGCCGCAATACCTCGAGCACTACCACACTAAAAACAGGTGCCCCACAAAGCTGTGTGCTCTGCCCGCTGCTCTTCACACTGCTGACCCACGACTGCACATCCAAGTTCAGCTCCAACCACATCATCAAGTTTGCTGATGACATGACAGTGGAGCAAGACAAAGGAGGTTGTGATGGACTTCAGGAGAAACTCCGTTGACCACTGACCATCGACAGCTCGACTGTGTAGAAAATCAGCAGAACCAAATTCCTGGTGGTGCACATCACAGAGGATCTCACCTGGACCACCAACACCATGTCACTCTCCATGAAGGCACAACAGCACCTACACTTTCTTCGCTGGCTGAAAAGGGCAAGTCTCCCTCCACACATCCTCACCACATTCTACAGGGGAACCATTGAGAGTGTGCTGACCAGCTGCATCACTGTCTGGTACGGGAATTGCAGTGCTGCTGACCGCAAGACCCTCCAGCGGACAGTGAACACAGCTGCCAAGATCATCGGTGCCCCTCTCCCCTCCATTCTGGATATTTTCCATGCAGGATGCTCCAGTAAATCTATCGGTATTGTAAAAGACTCCACCCATTCCTTTCATAGTCCAGTTATTGCCATCAGGAAGATGGTTCCGGAGCATTACTCTGCAAGACTACTCAACAGCTTTTTCCCTCAAGCTGTGAGAACCCTCAATTCCAATCGCTTCACCCCCCTATGAAACCCTATCCACAACCCTAGCTCCTGAAACCAGGATCCTCTCTCCCCCCACCATATGCACCACATGGAAACTGTTGAAAAACTAAAAAATAATGCAATTCTGAGTGTGCTACACACAGGTAAGTGGCTGAAAAAAAACACCTGGAGAAAACACACTCTTCTCTCTATATGCACCAGACACTTTCTTATTAACACTCCATGTTACAAGGACTCAATAAGATAACACAAATGTTTTCTTGTAAGTGCACTACAAATCATATTGCACTACTTGTTTCTTAACCTTAAATAGGTCTTTTGAACAATATCTTGCACAACATTGTACAGTATTATGAAAAGTACTTGTATAGTCTGTCTAAGGTTATGTGTATAGTCTGTCTTAGGTTATGTGTATAGTCAACCGTTTATTTGTATAGTTGGATTGCCACTTCTGTAAGTTAGCTATGTATTGGTTTAAAAAATTGCTCTTACATCTATTGTTGTAGGTTTATATTTATGTTCATTTATGTAGCACAGTTGTCATTTTGTTCCACTGTATGTCCACACATAGCGGAATGACAATAAACCTCTACTAGTACTACTACTACTACCACCACAGATTTGCATTGAAGCAAGTGCCATCAAAATATCTAGAGACTAAAATATTATAGAGACCCTTGATTAATTTAATTTTAACCAGTATTCACCTAGAAATGCCCTAGCAACCACCCACAACTTTGCAGCTGCATAGGAATGTCCTGGCAACCAATTAAACCATTACAGTTTTGCATGGGCAAGTATAACTCACTTCTTTTTGCCCATTCCCTTTTGAAACATTAGTGGCTTTTTCTAATGTGCTTTGATGAGGTAGACTGAGTTAGCATATTTGTGTAATACCTGCTATCTTTCCTGGCCCCTGATTACTTTATAACTGATAAACTAGTAACTAGTAGTAACTGATTACTTTGTAAAAATATTGTCTGCTGCAGCAAGGATTACTGTAATACTCCTCATTGTCTTCACAATGTGAATCCATGACAGACAAAGCCGGCATCCAAGCACAATATTTGCTGCCTGTCAGAAATTCCACTGCCTGGCCCACATTTGTTGTGCCCTGAGATATCAGCCATTAGGAAAGACATGTCTTTTGGCTGATAACAAAAAGATCATTTTTATTTTGGAAATGAGATATTTATCAGAATGTCTAGGGTGTTTTATAAATAATAAAAGTAGACTTTATGGATTGTCGAAGTCCATAAAGTGTCAGGTTCGTGGACGGTTGGAACCCAAGCGCAGACAGCGGTACACAAGTGATACTTTATTATAAAAACATAACAAACAAGCCACGACAAAGCTGAACAAACAGAACAAGCCACAAGGGGGCGAAAAAGAACTAATTAGAATAAGAATTAAACTAAACCTAAGAAAAAAAATGCACAATTCAAGACTTAAGAAACTAATGATAATAAGTATTAATGAAATAAAACGACAACAACTAAAAACAAAGAAAACAACCAGTTGAAATGAGGAAATAATAATAAATAAACACTCAAGACAGGGACTATGGATTCAGACACCTAACCCAACGAACAAGACTGCAATGACAGACCAGACTGGGGAACACTTCCAACAAGGAACATAGACAGGAACACAGACTAGGACGAAACAAGATACAAGCAAAACGACGAGATGAATATGCAAATTAGCCATGTGCTTCCACACTTAACGCACACCCAGAGCGCGAGTCCAGACTCCTGGACTCCTGACATACAGGCCACAAAATGAAAACTCTTCTATCATTTACTTACCTTTATGTCATTTTAAATCTATATGACTTATAACTTTTGCTTCTGAGGAACACAAATGAAGATATTTTAAAGTGCGTTGATAACCAAACATCAGCTGGCACCAGTGGCGGTTCTACATTGAATTGCCGGGCGAGACTCCCTCCCGGCGCCCCCCAACCACTTCGTGCCACGCCCCCTCCCCCCACTCGCTGTAACTCCTTCCCGGCGCCCCCCGACCACTTCGCGCCACGCCCCTCCCCCCGCTCACTCAACTTCTGTGCGGCTCCTTCAGCAGCAGGGGCGGCACAGGTATCATGCATAATAGGAAACCACTTAGCGGCACAGACGATTTCTTTATCCTCCAAGTTCGTGTGCCGCCCCCCACGTGACATGACAAAATGCCGCCCCGGGTGGCTGCCCCGTTCGCCCTTGCCTAAAACCGCCCCAGGCTGGCACCTATTGACATCCATTATATGGACACAAAATCACAGAGGCATTTGTCAAAGTATCTTTTCTTGTGTTCCACAGAAGACAATTCAGAAAGTATTCAGACACCCTTCACTTTTTTCAATTTGGTATGTTGAAGCCTGATATTACAATCATTAAAATTCTTTAATTTTATTATTTTTTCTCAGTCTGCACTTGATACCCCATAATAACAATTGAAAACAGAATTTTAGAAATGTGTATAATGTATTAAAAAAAAACAGAAATGTAAAATTATTTTTATTTTATTAGTTGTTGTTGTAGCTATCTGAAGCTATCTTGTCTGAATTGCCAAAACTTGCCAAGTATAAAAGAAACAATTATCTGCTTATGTAGAGTAACCGTTATCTGTTTATCTGCCATTTTATTGGAAATAAACTAAGGGATCTTTAACTTATATTTTGTAAAATCTATGATATATGCAGGTTGGTTTTCTCTAGGGTGGTCTGGCTTTCCTTAAATTAAAATTAACGTGGGGTAGATTAATTCAGTGAAAGCGCATGTTAGCAGTGTGTGCCATTAAGATTTGAAGTCATTTTAGACCATAGTCATTTTAACCAGTGGACCCATACTTTTACCTGGAAACAGGCTGTAGAATTCATGGCTGATTTGTACATATTTTGGCCGATTTTTGTATACTTTTCTTTTTTTTAATAAGAGCTGGGATAGGATTTTGGCTTGACATTATTTGGTGACTCTCTGTTTACTGTCAAATGTGTGTTTTTTTGTTCTTCAGTATCATTACTTTTATCTTTCATTTATCTTATTTTAATTTTAATATGATTTCATTTATCTTTTAAATGTTTTGGTAAAACTTTACATAATCTAATCATATGTGTTACGGTGGAGGCTCCAGCCTCCTCTCCACCACGCCAGAGGGAGCCATCAGTATTGACTGGATACCAGACAAACTCCCATAATGCACTTACCTGGTCTGATTACCTCATGGTTGCCACCTGTTCACGATCTCAAACTCTGTATATAACCAGACTCATACGATCGCTCAATGCGAAGTCTTGATTTGCCTAGCAGCAGGTAGCTTCATTTCTAATGAATTTCATTTTCTAATGAATGACGACTTTGCTCAGAAGCATCATATCCCATTGTCTTTCTCTGATTGCTCTCTAACAGTGGAGGCACTAGACGGAAGACACCTAGGAGTAAGTGGAGCCACTCGTTTGACAGAGAATGTAAAGTTGGGTATTCTTCACTCAGAAATCATTCAGTTCTATGTGACCCTCTCATCGCACCATTCAATAATATTAGGTTTACCCTGGCTCAAACAACATTAACCAGTTATCTCCTGGAGAGAGGGGGAATTACAACAATGGGGACCCAAGACACACTACTGAACGACTGCTCTTACCACTTTTTATTTGTTTTGGTTTTTTAAACTAAGTTTAGTTACACACATACCGACACACTTCTCAACACGGAGCACATTCATTACACCAGAGATTTTCTTATTTCTATTGGTGTACAATGTACTCACATTTCAATGCTTTTGACCCCGAGCCGAGTGAGATCCTGAGGGAGAACAAAGGACGTGACCTGAAGCGGCGCCCCCGAGGGAAACGAGCCGGCGTCAGGAACAGGCTGAGAGCCCGTGCACACCGC
>JAZGTJ010015991.1:0-12993 GCA_036877575.1 Botia almorhae | reverse complement strand
TTAAACAGGGTCCAATTACACGGTCTCAGTAGCTGCCCTGTGCTGTCAGCGGTGCAGGAAGCTGAAGCATGTGGCCTATCGAAACCTGCAATTAACTCTTTGGCCTTTTACTGAAAACCTCTCTCATTGGAGGAAAACACACGCTGGCCTTACAAAAAAACTCATTCCCAGTAACTACATTAACCTTCATCTGCAGCTCTTGTGACAGTCAAAATGACCTTTTACATCACTTACACTGTTTTAAAGTTTCTGGTATTTTTGATAATGGTGAAGCAAAACTTTGATAAAAGTTTTTTCCCTGTATTTCAGGTCACTCTGTGTTCCTTTCAGATTGTTATCAAGGAATAGGGTGTACCCCCTTTTGTACCAGCCTTTCAGAAACTAAACGTGTGAACACAATTGCTCTGCATCTAACAAAATACTTGTGGAGTCTAAAATATAAAACCCTTCAGAATATTGATGAACGTCATTATTCTCTCATAAATTTCCCACAAGCACCCAAACCAGCCTGTCTGTGTAGCTGTGAGAGACATGACTGCTGGGTTATTATGTGTCTTTAGAGCAAACATGAGAGGAGTTGATGTATTATGCATGCAGTGTAGTCTGCATTTAAGTAAAGGCAATGGGTGGCAAGAATCATGCAGAGCTTTGCTTAGTCTTTCACAATCATTTTAATTACGCTGGTGGGATCAAGCAGTTTCAATCATGTTTATTGTCTGGACATTTCTAAATAGCTTGGCTTTGTTTTGTTCATACGAGGCCTGCTGCGCCTCTAGCAAATGAAGCCGTAGTGTCAGTTACTGTAACCTATTGTTGCATCCAAAACTGCCTTACTTTTGCCATAAATAATAGGATTTATCATTAGATGAATATAATCCCCTTTACTGTTGATAACACTTAACACACCATCAACAGTCCAAACTGAGAGAATTCTCCAGTCAACTTGTATCAATAGTGGCTTGACAGTAATACAGCTCAAACATCTGCTTGTTTGAAACTGGTGGCCACCCATCTGTCCAGTGCAGGTTTAACAGCTCTCTCCAAAGAATAGAAGGTCACCTTGGCACATTGTGTCCATAAATATAAACTTTCAGACAGAAGTGAAATGTGTGGCCAGTCTCAACAGTCTGACTGTCATGTGATTTTCATGTTAATCACGGGCTTTTACCCAGTGTCAAATGTCATGATGCCATCACAGGCCTTTAGTTAGTGTGGCTGCACCATGCAGGATGAGCTTTGAAAACGTTTGCTCTTGGCCTTTGTCGGGGAAGTTTGATGTTGAGTCACGAGAGGAGATCATGCTGTGTATCAGCGAGGGGCGGTGAATATGAAATGTCAAAGAAAAAATGGATCCCAGAAGGTTCTTGACACAGAAAGTGTGGTATTGTCAAAGCTCTCTGTAGCAAATTAGACACCTCATCACAATCAGCTTGTTTCTTTCATTAGGAAATCACGACTTACACCCATATGTTGTTTTTCTGCATAGTAACTGTACTGAGATGTTAACGCTGAACTGTAATTTCTTTTCCACTAGCGTCACCAAGCAGAAGTGTGAAACTAAAGGTTTCAGCTTTCATGAGCATGCCAGTAGTCCCGCCCAATCATGCTGGTTTAGTGCTAGAAGCCTCACAGTGCACTCTTCAGTAGAGCACAGCTGCGGTATGTTTTTGTTGCTATGCAGTACAGATTATATGCTATATGATAGGTATGTGTATATACTATATGATGGGTATGTGTATATACTATATGTACACTATGATGGGTAAGACTTTTCATTTGTGGGTGACCATCCCTTCAACCTTTGAATGGATGTGATCTTCTGCAGTCTGTTTCACTCACTTTGAGCAGCAGATGGGTATTGCAGAGCATGTAGCTCTGCTTTATTAATTGAATATTCCAGTAGGTGGTCAGCAGTGGATGATAAATCATATGAATTAAGAGTAAGTGGTGTAGAATCAGTGTTTGCAGATCTCAAAATACATTACAGAAGTTATGAAGAGTGACATTGAGCTGGAGGCAAATAAAACTGTTTTAGAGAAAGTTTCTCAAGATAGTAGAAGCCTTTCCCTTCATTTGCTTCTTCCCTCCCTCCCTCCCTCGTTCTTTGTAGGTTACAGGTTGGTTTTTCAAAGGTTTTCTTCTACCTGTAATATGGCACAAGTTGATCATTTCAGTTTTGGAACACAGGGTTGTATAATTTCTAATTAACAGAATATTAAATTGCCATTAAGTCTCCAGAGCTCAAACCTACTTCTTCATATTTAATTTAAGTTGCCTTTTTCAGCACAGGTCTTTCTGTGGACATCCAGACATTATAATTCACTGTTTTATTTACAGCTGTGCTAATTAATGAACTTAAACTGCAGCTGTGCTTTCAGGCTGCTTAAAGCTGTTATTCAAAACATATTTAATTAAATGTTCAGAATATATATGATCCTGAGCTCTGATTGGAATTATAGTCTTATGTCAGTGGATATTAATCCTCATATACACTAAAACTGAGAAATGAGTAGTGATGGCATGTGTTGATGGACATCATGTAATATGTAATTGGTCTGTAGATTAATGTAAATACATCTATGCATTCTGTTGGTATATACACACGGTATATCTGCAGCTTAGACGGGGCTTCTGTGTAATATAATGACCAGTTTTTTTCAATAATATAATTGTTCCATAACAGCAGAAGTGAGTTTCGAATGAACCCTTAATAGTTTTGTAATTATGTTATGAGTTATTGAGAACTAGAGCTCTGGCCTGCTTTTCACTCTGCTTGTTTATAAGTACTTTAATGTAAATAGCAGCATCCTGTGGCCCCCCGACACCCTGAAGAGTTGAGTAGACTGTTCTGAGGCTTGAAGGACAATGTGTGGTGGAGATGTTGTGCTAATGTGATCTTTTCTCCTCCTTCCAGTGAGCACAAAGCAAGATCTGGAGAAGAACAGGACGAGACGGCTGTGTGTTCTGTAGGTACTGTGCTTTTGTTCTTAAGACTCGTATCAGTGTATTGCTGTTTATATTTCACAGTACAGCACTGAAGAGACACAGTGCAGTGTATCATCTCTCTATATAGAGCACAGCAGTGTTAGTGAGAGAGAGGCTGTCAATAAAAGATATCAGTATGAAGGTTTCTGTCAGCCTAGTTGAGGCTAAATAAATTTGTGCTATATAAATACTGATTTTATGTAGTTTTAGTATTTTTAAATAGCTTTGATGTAGGTGGGTCATTTGTTGTTAGCTCGTGGTGTAGCAAACTCCTTTTTTTGAAAAGAATGGACTTCACTGCTTTAAATGATGGGCAGCTTGTGGCTTGGGACACACAGTTTCTAACACTGGTTTAAGATGCTGAAATTATGGAGTGTTTTTTCAACAAATCTGTGCTCTGCTCTGTAAAACAGTATCACACTATATGGTCTTGGAGTCCCGGTTGAAGTGTGTGACTCCAGGAGGTGTCAGGGGTGTCAGGAGAACTGGTCATTAATGCTTGCACTGCTACTTTTCTGAGCTGTGGACAAATGGAGCTCTGGACACTGTTTCAGCTGTCAGTTATGATTGATGCACTCTGCTTGTCTTCATCCAGGGTTTTGTGTTCGACACCTCTCTCCCTCATTCGGTTGTTATTAACTACAGTATTAATCACCACCAGAGCTGCTAATTGCTTTATAATCCACACCTGAGAGAAGTCACCTCTGAAAGCTTCCAGCTTCCTTACCTCAGTATAAACAGAGAGATCTCTGTATCTCTGCCATGTTTGTTTTTTGATAGCAGTGTATTACCCACAATCCTCTTCCTGCCCTAATCCGCTCTGATTTCCTGGACAGATAATAAAACCAGTCACTCGCCATAAAAACTGCAGCGCTCCACCCATGCTGATAACAGAAACGAAGCAGCTTGCCGGATTAGAAAGGCCATTCAGAGGATAGAAGGCAGACAGAGGTCAATCTTGAATACTTAAACGAAGACCTTTTTCTCAATCTATTTCTACAGGCATTTTAGATGCTTTTCTAATCTGACACACCCAGAGCTGAGGTGGTCTGTACCGTGCCTGAAGAAAATTGGCTTACAGTCTTAAAGGAACGCGCACAGTCTAAACCCTGGTGAGGCAATTAGATCAACTGGGTGGCTACATTGTTTGATATTTTTATTTATTGTCTCCCTAGCGATGGATGACATCTCTTCTTTTTCTGAGAGTGAGGGAGCATACTTTTTTCCACAATACGAAAGCATCTTGTCAGTCGCTCATTGTCGACGGGCCAGATTGACAAGCCATTCAACCAGCCCTCGCTAATCAGAACTCCCATGTGGAGAGCAAAGCCCCAGGAAACTCATTTAAAGATGTCGGACATATTGTTATGCAAAGCACATCAACATTAATAGAGAGCAATCAAGAAAAAATTACGCAAATCAATCCATCTGTGAAAACTATCAACATACCACCAGGACCAGCGGCTGCTGTTGCACTCCTTCATTTCTCTACACACATGGCGTCCGATTACGGAAGAAAATCATTTGGAGATGTGAAATCCTGTAATGGAGGTGAAGACCATTTGGGGAATATTTGGAGCTCTTTCAGTGCTTCATCCCTCACCCAAGTGCACTTTCTTCATGCTTTTAGGACTCTCTTTCCTGTCTTTACTCACTCGCTCACTTACTTACTCTCTTTTTTCCACACTTTAAACAGCACTCTACCATCTCTGTCTCTCTCACAGGCTGTGAGACCGGTTCCTCAGCGCAGGCTATGCTCAGTGTTCCTCTTTTAATCCACACATTATACAATTTCATTTCTTCTCTAATTCATTAATCAGCGAAGCCCCCGCACTGATACAACCACAGTCATACCAGAAGCAATTTCACATCTCCGATTCGTCCGTTCCCATTTCTGCCCGGCGAATTCTCCGATTGTTCTTTTAATAACCTTGTCATGAATGTGTCACAGCTTGTGTCACATGACTCACATTAATGCATCAGTCCATTAGGAGGGAAATTAAGGACAAAGTGTTGCATAGCACTGTCTTATCAACAGCTGACAGCTGGACATGCCACAGAAACATGCCATTGGGTATTTAGATTCTGCAAAGCATGCTGGGTAGTTAATCCTGCTTGTGTGACCTCTCATAAGGAATTAGACATGAAATGTTTTGCTACAGCATCAGTGGGATTATTAGCAGGAAACTTTTAATGTGTGAAATGTTTGGAGACATTTTGAAATGCTCCAACCTCTGGAAGTTGAACATTATACCATAAAACAAGGTTTACACTGAAAGAATTTAAAGGGGGCTTGAGTAGATCGCCCAGTGGTTCTACACACAAGCATGTCATGCTATACAAACAAGTTGTCAAACAAGTTGGATAAACAAGTTGGATAAACAAGTTGGATACCTGTAGCCATTTTTTTAACCTAACTTTTGTAATTTATGGCATTGGTGAGATTTAAGCTGTTTTTATATACAGTCCTTACACACATTGAATACGCTGCTGCTGTTATATAGTCATTAGCACTGTCACAAGCAGCAGCAAAACACTCAATAAATCTATCATCATAGAACATAAGTACAACTCCTCATTTTGTTCTTATTTTCACTTGTCATTAGGCAGTCTAGTGAAAAGTTAATCTTGCACTCTGCCTGCGCAGACTGCACACGTCTACTTCATATCTAAATCTGCTCATCATGCCACAGAGAGTCATGGACACATTGTATCTCTTTATAATTAGAAGGGAAACATAACCTGCCTGTTCAGACCCATGCTGACCGCATAACTTTCCATGCCAGATTCTCCATGTGATGATGATTCCACTGTCTGTCAGTGAAGCAGAGCCAGTGAGAGTGAGGTCTTGCCTTTTACTCAGCCGTGCCACTGACCTCAGGTCAGGTGATCTACCTTTACATGCTGGGCTAACAGGAAGGGTCAGGGAGAGGGTGGATGTTTGCTCTACTGTCATTTAGACATCGTGATCTGAGGAGAGACGTTCTGATGCGTTGGGCATGTTTGCCTCAGAACAGTTTTCACACTGGTGTTCGTGGACCCCAACTCTAGTACTTAGAGTTGTTTTTGGAATATACTTGCAGAAATACGTCATTCATAACTACTTTGCGGTTAGTTAAATTTCCTTTGTCAACGATCATGTCAATACTCACCATAGTTATGTTAAATATGAGCATTTTAAAGTTGTAAAAATACACTGAAGATATAAACAGTTCAATACTAATAGAGAGAATCATGTTTATAATACATTTATCTATTTTTTGGGGTGCATCATATATACAGTTTATTAAAAACAGACAATATGTATAGAGTATGAATATATGCATAAATGTGATAAATGCACTATATGGTGGTAATCGTGGAGTCTGAGGTGTTGTTAAGTGTTGCTGTATTATGAGAGAGCGTCCAGCGCTGCACACTTCATTGATTAAAAAATCATCAGATCGTTTTGTCTCAACTCACTTAAAGTGCAGAAACTATCCGCAGCAGCTTTATGTAACGCTCTGTGTTCAGAAATAAGCAAAAACACGCTTCTTCACATGCAGATGCACACGCACAGAGAGATAACACTGATTCACTCGTGCTGATGATGAAATTACAGCCTGAATAAAAGTATGTATTTGATCTGTAGATCTATATGGTTTCATGTGCAATTTCATAAATGTTAGCAGGAATTTTCATTTTCTCTTCATACATAGAAGGGGTTCCGTGCTGGAGAATCACATATACTGCAGAGGGTCATTAGCATTAAAACAGTTAAAAACCCCTTTGGTAGATAACGCATTCATAAACATATCTTGTGATATGAATGAATATGTCATTCATATCACAAGAATGACAGGCTGGGTTATCTCAGGATGCCGTCCGTACTGTTTAAAGGAAGCAGTGGTCACACATTTCAGCCAGACCTCTGCAGAGAGAAAAACCAACACTGCAAATGACCCGTGGGAAGGCAGGAGTCCACCACGATCTGCCTAGACATCAGAGACACTGTAACCCACTGCATACCCGCAAACAAGAATTCTCAGGCCAAATAAAGGTGAGTGGCACCTTGACTATCAGCGTATGAAAGCTGGTACTGATGACATTTATCCTGAATCACATTAGTTAGTTACTAATAGTGCAATTAGTAACTTTATTTGGTTATAAACAAACACAAATTATTTACTGAGCAAGTACTTGATAGTTCAGTGCTCACCTTAACCTGATTTGCAGCAGTAACCTTATAATAATGATTCATATTTTGAGCTTCCTGGTCTGATTTTGTGGATAATGTCAGTTTGACTTCAACATACATATAGAAGTGTATGTAAAGTAACTTGTTAAACAGTGATGGTGGTAGAGAGGCAGACGCTACAGACTGCAGCTTTAAGGAGAGTTTGTTTTTCATTGAGTTTTACAGTTTTGATTCAGTGTCATTTGAATATTTTATTGTGAAGTTTTTCATTGTTGCTGAATAGCTAAAAATGAAAATAAAGCGCACATCCAACAAGCATTAACTCAAAGAGGATGCTCAACCAGAAATAAATCATATAGGATGGAAATGCTGCATAGTGCATATTTCACAGACTGGACATTGCATAAATATTGTGGATTTGATTAGAGAATGAAACAGATGCTTTTTAAAGTGTTGGCCTGTTTAATCCAGTCCAGTGTGTCCATGTATTGATCCTGTCCCTGATGTAAAACTCACCTTTTCAGAGGACAAAACACGATTCTTTCCCCCGTCACACCTGCAGCAGAGCTGTAGCTCTCAGGTGCAGAAGATTCTCGAGGAGGGAAGAAGAGAGACAAGCCATGCAGAAAACTGACCTATGCCCATCACAACCTAATCACTTTATACACTGCGGCACGGCTCAGATGTTTCTGAATGTTGCATTAGAGGGATCAAAGCAAGTGCTTCTTAATCTGTTGTTGAACTGTATAAAAAATATTTTTTTTCTAGAACTGAGCTAAGATCAGCAGTGACTCACACACATCGTTGCCTGTTCTCTGCTCTTTCTGAGTGACACCGCGTTAATGTGAAGTAACATTCGGTTAGTGTAGAATATTCCAAATCACATAAGAAATGCAAAAATAACCGGATTTGTGCAGACAACATGCCGTGTGTGTATGTGTCACTGAGCAGCACATGGTTTTTGAGTAGGAATTTTGTCATTAAAATCCTTTCCCTGTCATTTGACATTCAGTGCAGGTGTTGAGTTCAGGCATCTAGTTTGTGCTTGAATGTTATTATGAAGTCTGTGGAGATCTCCATGGAAACCATAAAAAAGATTAACAGTTACTCCACTATAAACACTTATAATGTTTTCCCTCAGAATGAATTTCACAGGTGTGACAGAGATGTGAGCAGTATAGCTGTATTATAGCAACACAAACAAACCCGACTGTCAAAACCAACTCACAGTAAATGTCAGCATATAGAACACTGAAATTATATTATTATTACTATTACCATTGCCAGTTATCTGCTGCATGCATTCATCTGCTGCATGTAGTCATCTGCTGCATGCATTCATCTGCTGCATGCAGTCATCTGCTGCATGCACTCATCTGCTGCATGCACTCATCTGCTGCATGCATTCATCTGCTGCATGCACTCATCTGCTGCATGCACTCATCTGCTGCATGCAGTCATCTGCTGCATGTAGTCATATGCTGCATGCATTAATCTGCTGCATGCACTCATCTGCTGCATGCAGTCATCTGCGGCATGTAGTCATATGCTGCATGCATTCATCTGCTGCATTCATTTATCTGCTGCATGCAGTCATCTGCTGCATGTAGTCATATGCTGCATGCATTTATCTGCTGCATGCACTCATCTGCTGCATGCACTCATCTGCTGCATTCATTCATCTGCTGCATGCAGTCATCTGCTGAGTTTCTTTCCACCATCTTTCATGTGAGCAAACAGCTTCAGACATTCCTGTGTTCAGATCTTTTATCACTGAGAATTCAAGATCACTCGGGTCATGTGTGTGCTCGTAACTTTCCTGTAGCTTTCCTGTAGCTCAGTGGTTAGAGCATGGCATTAACAATGCCAAGGTCATGGGTTCGATTTCAGGAATTGCACCTACGTAGAAACAATGTGTAGTATAATGCAGTGTAAGTCAGTGTAATGTCATTGTAAGGCAGTGTAGAGAGTAACATTAAGTTGGGAGAAACACACATCTGCACAACACATAACGCACCAGGTGGGGAGTAAATCCAGAGACGTTCTGTACTGCAAGTAGTGCTCTTTTATTTACACAACGTGAAGATTTAAGAAATTTTTACAAAATGAGAAAGGTGAATAATATATACAAATATTTACATTATATTACTACCAGAAGACACAACAGACAGACGTGATATATGGGAGAGAATTGGAGAAGGGACACGGGCGGCATCCAAAGCAAAGAAATAAACCAAAACCAAAACCAGTCTACCTAGTATTACTAGCCACTTACCTAACTACCAAAAGGAAACCACGAAATGACAAGGAATCTTCGCGTCAGCGACGCACTACCTGCCCTACACTAACCAACACAAAAATGACAGCGGGTGGAGCACGCCTCTAAACTAGTGTGTCTAATACAGTATAGTGAAATACCTGCGTGTGCACAGTGTATGTCACATGACTTTCTTACCTGTCCCTTTCTCCAACCTTGGAATGAGACAAGCAACGAGAGGTAAACGAATGGAGATGGGATACTGGACAAATGGGATATGTACAATACGAAACACAGGCTACACAGATTCACTATCACACTGAAGAACACACAGAATGAAATCGAAGGCTGGCTCGCAAGTGGCGTCTTCACTCCACTTTTATCCACTGGACACCGATGAGAGTGGCGGGCTGGTCAGTGACGTCACGGGAACACGCGAACCAGGTGAGCGGCATGGACCAATGGGAGGGAACAATGAAAGTGAAAGTAAAAACAAAAGAGGCTCGGGGAGGAAGATAAACAGATGCAATAACACAACGCATGGCCGTAACAAAGTCGCTTTGGATAAAAGCATCTGTCAAATGTGTAAATGTAAAAACTTGAAATTATGAAATTTTTGACCGGCACTTGTTGAATGAGTTTACCCTGCAGTGCCCTTTTTATACACCTAGCATCTACTTAGTTCAGCTGGCAGCCATCTTGTTTGTTGTTATTTACTTGGAATGACAGTTTTGCTAGTTGCACACAAATTGTGGCCACACACTGAGGTCACACAGGCTATTGGTTAATGATAATCAATAATCTGATTCTGTATTCATGGTAATAATTTATGCAGAAATGTAATGGCTTCAAGCTTAAAAATCATATAGTTCTTTACAGTATGTAGCGTGTCTTGAAAAAGTGATTTCCAAGGATGTTCTCTGCTGTCTGTGGTGCAGTAGCACCATCATCTCCATTCTGTGGAAGGAGGGATTCATCTCAGGTTGGTCTATAGCAGCCAGAGCCAAAAAGCCCAGATGCTTATTCAATGCTGCTTTGGCTCACAGTTGCTTCTAAATTGAACGTGAGTGTAATTTTGAAAGTCTGTTTGTTGTGTTTAAACACAGACAATCCGTCTGCCATCCTTCCTGATCTGTACACATTTATGAGACCAAACCATCATAGCTGCCCACTCACCCCTTTGAGTTCAGGAAATCCTTTTGCTTAAAGGGATAGTTGGGATAGTTTTGTAATACAATATAAATGTGTTGTATACAGAAGTGTTGCAAAAGCAATATCATGTCTATAATCACGCTCCTGTATTAAATATTCCCCTACAGCTATGGTGTGTGGAACAGCAGTCTTGCTCATGGTGTTGCTGAATTGTAGATAAGCCCACAGTATGGCAGCCGTCCATGTTCTCTGAAATGTTACAGGATGTGTCTTAGTGGATTTCTTGTTTCACACAGCTGTTAAGGTTAAAAACTAGCTGGGCTCTTGTGTTTTGTCCTGTATTTATTCTTTGTATTTCTGTACCCTGTGCTCAGTGTGAGCCACATAACCTCCCCGTGTCTCAGGGGATTCTGCAGCTCAAGAGTCAAGCTCCCTTGATAGGGCGTATCATTCATAAGTCTGAAGGATACGACCAGATGCCAGTGAAGCTGTGACACATCTTCATTTCTTCAGTGCTGTTTGTGGGCATTTGCTGTTTTTTTAAAAGATTTTCTGGTATTCAGTTTCAGTAATGATACATGTTAATGATACTTGGTAACAATGGCAACAAAATGACTTAAGCAAGAAATCTCAACAGTGTCTTAACCTGTGCTGGGATTTCCTGCAGTAAAACATCACAGATTTTAAACATTTCTCATCATATTATTGTATGAACAAAATATTTGTTGCAATCCATATTTGTTTTATATTGTCTTGCTGCATGTAAGTATAAAATAATAACCTCCAGAAGCTCCATACAGCCTGTGAGTGCAAACGACTAGTAGACAGATGTGTTTCTGCAGAAGTCACAGGCAGTTATGTAAGTGCACACGCCTTCTAAGAAAATCCAAAGTCTGCAGGATAGCACAGGAGATGAGAAGGGAGGTTGTCAACACCACAAGTCATAGAAGGAACCTCACAAGAAAGCCATAGATTGGTACAAATGTTCTACAAGAGCTCCAGATCTTCACACCCCTCAGCTGTGAAGACTTGGGCTGCCAGTAGAGAAACAACAGACTTGGAGAAATGCAATTATCATGGCTATGCAATCCAATAATATTACCACCAATATAAAGATACCATAAAGCCTTGAAGATACACTTGATAAGTGGGCTTGTTTCTTCTAATGGCCTTCTACATACATTGATTAGCTTAGTTTATAGCTGTAGGTAACAGACATAATCTGCACCTCCTGCATATTTAGCACTAAACGTCATCATTAGCATCATTAGAGTTAGGAAAGCTGACTTTAAGGAGGTTGCTTAGTAACAAAAAAATCTACTTCAGAATCTGTAGTTATTTCTGAATTCCACGTCACAGCTTTTCACACCTCCAAAAACAATGGCAGGGAATGTTGAGAAGAGACAACAAGGAGATAATGTGAGATGTTGTCATGGTGCCTTTGATGGAATTATAGAATGTTTCAATTTACAATGTGAGATAAATATACCCAAATAAATAAAGATAAATAAACAGTCAGTCAATATAACTGGATTATAACTACAAAAAAAGGAAACAACACAAAAGGCTTTAAATGATGCATGACCTCTCACACAGTCTCATTCTCTTCTATATCGTTCTTTCCCTCACTTCCTCTACATCTTATCTCTTCTCCCAAAAGGAGTAGCATATTGGAAATGTCAGCCTCTTCATGCATTGCTCCTTTGCCCTGGGGCACATTGCAATGTCCAGGTCACACCCTCAGCCCAGAGAAGCTGGGAGCTCCTGAGTCTGCTAAATCTTCCTGCAGGTTTTTTGCAGTCAAATGGGGGTTTTGATTTGTCTTTCTGACCAGCATATAAGCAGTTCTCTCAGAAAGTTTTCTTGGTCTTCCAGATCTCATCTTGACCTCCACAGTTCCCCTGAACTGCCATCTCTTAATTATATTTCCCACTGTGGAAACTGAAAGCTGACAACGCTTTGCTATCTTCTTGTAGCCTTCTCCAGCATTGTGGGCATCAATAACTTTCATTTTCAGAGTCTTACACAGCTGCTTAGAGGAACCCATGCTTGTTGAGCGTCTGCAAGTGTGTGCACAAGGTTTGAAGAGTCAAAGTATTTGTAAAACTTTGAAATTGGCATTTACTAATGACAACTGTTGCTATGCATCAGATCTAATGAGCTGATTAAGGTCTGAAACCTTGTAAAAATAATCTGAGACTCTGGAACTCTTAGAGTGCCCAAACTTTTGCATAGTGCCATAATAATGTTTTTATTTTTGTTCAATTTATGGCATAAGAAGTAACTATGCATCAGTGTTTGCTGAAAATATTGTGCATGTTTTCCATTTCCAAGAGAGACTGTGTTAACATCTTTTCAATTAAAAAATCACCAAAATCTGTTATTTATCAAGGGGTGCCTAAACTTTTGCATACCACTGTAT
>JAZGTJ010015990.1:0-12994 GCA_036877575.1 Botia almorhae | reverse complement strand
AAATGACCTTGAAAAAAATCTTAAAACTCAAAGTGAATCCTGTTGGTTAAATGGCTTAGAAAGATGTAATACAATAACATTCAGACATTTTTTACAGTAAGTATTCAAAGGCGTTCTAATGTTTGGAGGCCACTTTAAAGGCTGTCCTACAGCCTTTTTTATTTTAAAAGATTATAAAATTCATTCATTCACAAACATTTATTCATGTTGCATCCATTTCCAAGCTAACATGAACTGCTCTCAGTTACTAGCTAATGTTCTCTAAAAGTTATGAAAAATGTTCCTGCAGTAACTTTTTTAACGTTATCATCATACATCAAAAACAATATGGTTTGGTTGTTATTAAAACATTTCAAACCATTACAGCAATAAAAAAGTGTAATAATACTGTTAGAAGTTGAATTACATTCTTATAACCAAACAATAATGTTAATGCAATGTCCAAAAGACTAGCTTGGAAAATTCCTATAACTTTCAAAATTACATTTTTGGTACTTAATGGAAACGTCAGGGAAATGTTCTCACAGCCTAAAATTGTTAGCAGGTTTAGAGATTCAAAGCTGGAGTATGTATCTCTTACTGTGTCCACTCCGGCCAATAGCAGCTCAGCAATGCTTCCATAAATATCTTTATTGGACATCTTGATATTGGAAACCAGGTAGGTGAGATACTCCCCAGCAACCTCCTGATTGGCTTTTATACGCTTCTGAATGACCTCCATCTTCATGTCAATCAGTTTACCAGCTGGGCAAAACCATAAATCAATAAAAGATTATATCCAAGCAGTGTGGTATCATAGACTGTGCTATACTGTGCTATAAAATCACACTCTACGTGTAAATCTTACACTTTTAACATCTTACCATCAATAAAACGTACCAAATTTGAATATGCCGTCCCAGCCATTGATGTATCTCCCCCAAAATGGCAAGTAATTGCGGGTCCACTTTGGCATCAGCACCACGGGCATGCTGTTGGCAAACATTTGTGAAATAGAGTCGATGAAATCTTGTGTCTCGCCGGGAATCTGTTTCTCCAAGCAGCCAATACGTGTCTCGAACAGAATGGATGATATACCTGCATGAGAAAAGGGGCCGTCAATAACCAATCTGTTGCATTAACTATACTTATCTGCACATTAACTATACTTATAAAAGACTTTGTTAGTTAAGTACTTTGTTAGTTAACTGTAACTAACAGCATCAAGGGCTAAGTAGAAACGAATGCAGCTAATTATCAGTTCTATATTGTTATTTGCCTATTATTTGAACAGGTTTGCCTATATATTATCGTGTACTGTTGCAGAGCTAGGTTTGCATGCCATGTTGGGTCTTTCTCAACACAAGGTTTTGTGCCAAGTCAATTTGTGCCTAGTCAATTTTTTCGTTCATGAGCTAAAGGACGGTGGGCTGTTTTCAAGCAGTTATGGAGATGAATACCTTCCAGGGAGAAGCGGTAAAGTTCATTGGACAAATTGGAGACCAGATCACCAGTGGGGCTGATCTCACGCAGATAGTAAATCCTTCTGAGGAAATCTGTGACCACCTCATTGATAACATCTTCATACTGTGCCGAATCTTTTGGATGTAGCATACGTCTGTTCATGACCGAACGCAGGTTGTACCATTTTTCTCCTTCTCTGTTAAGAAAATAAAAACCTCTGTTCAGAGGAACAGCAGAACGTAATAATAAATCAAACGTAAACAGTTCAAAAGTTTACATAAGGTCACACAGCTGTCACATTCGTCCTGTGTTCTCAAATGTACTCGTAAAGTCTCCAGACACATTTACACAATCTTGTTCCTTGAAATATCAAGTTTCGTGACTTGTAAAATGAAGTAATGACACAATGTTTACCTCCTTTCAACAACAGCACTTTAAAAAACTGAAGTTACATTCCACAAGGCTGTAAAACATTTTAATGATATCAGTTATTGCGTTTATGTTGGATAGTAAAACAAAACAAAAACGGCAGTTTAAAAATGCAATCATGTTAAAAACATGTTTTTACTCTGTGAAAGGGCCGTAGCCGACGCCTCTCATGTTACGGTATTCAGTCCACAGTGTCATGTCCCCTCTGGAGGGAAACGTATCATCTTTTCGGAATAGTTCCTCCAGTAGATCTGCACTGGCTATTGAAACAGTCCTGCTGCTTCCAGCATTCACTCTGTACATGGAACCGTAAAGCTGTTTCTCATATAACTGGAGAGATGACACACAAATACAGTTTGTGAAGCAAAATCTGGCATGTAAAATATGATTTACCGTGTGCAATAGTTCAGGTCAATAAAAACGAGACAGAAATCACATTACATGTAATTAAGTATTGAAACATGTTTTAATTAAAGGCTTTCTTTGCTTCAGTTACAATGACAATCACATTCAATTATAAATATAAGCAGAAGTGATTTCAACAACCCTGCAATTAAACAGTTAAAGAAATTTAAACAGTTATAACTTCAACAGAAATGTAAAAGTAACAGATTACATTACATGATAAACAAACTATGTGTATCTGTACTGGCTGTGGCATTTCTTAGCGTGTGGCCGCAGTACCTGCAGCTCATGCATGCGATTCAGGTAACCTTTCAGGAACAGCCTGCACAATATCCTAAAGGTTTTGATCTCTGGAAGATCAGCTGCATTCTTGAGCTTGCTGTGGCTGTCTGGATCACGGACAGAGGCGGTACTGCTTGCTTCTCCTCTCCTGACGTCCACAGCTGCTCTGAGGGGCCTCAGAAAAACTGATCCAAACCTTTTCCTTGCAGATCTCATGGCTATAAGAAAAGCCATCATGAAAGCAGTATCAAGAATGAAGGATCCTTGATCCTGTTTCTCTTATTGTAGGGGGGAGGTGGGGCTAAAGTTCCTCGGGTTAACCCTTCTCTCTCTAATGTACTGATGTAAATTTAAAACGTTTAGCGGATAATACATCTGAATGAGGTCTCAAGGTTTTATGACAAGTTATTTTGTCTATTAAATCATTCTGCCTTGTTCAACACTTGCCTTATTCATTTGGTAGCACTTTTAACCCAAGCAATGTAAACTGTACTCAAGGATTAACATGTTATTAGTTCGTTTTCCTTGGGAATCAAACCTTTGGTCTTGGTGTTGCTGGCACCATGCGCAACAACTTGAGCTAATGGAAGTCAGGCTGTTTTTAAGCAGTTATGGAGATAAAAACCTTCATAATTACAGTCATTTACTGTGAAATCGCATCTATTTATTATTATATAATTAAATTAATAAAGCTGAGATAAAAAATGATTTGCCAAATTACTTGTAAAATATTGCTGCATTTCGCCCATGTAATTGCTTGGTGCCTGCGTATCAAACTGTGGAAGAATCTCTAGAAATCTGTTCCAACTGATAAACACACAGACATATTGAGCATAAAAATGACATGGGCAACTGTGGTTGGTGGCTTTACATGTCAGTCAACCCGTCTCTGTGGGCGGTTCTCGGCCAGAATAAGCTGCTGTAAGGACCAAACTTTGTCGCAACACACAAGTCTGGCTAGGTGAGACTAGGGCCTATATCAATAAAGACAAATTTTCTCATGGATAGATTTTATTTCTCAAACGTGTGAGTCTTTTTCCAGATGGTGTACACATCAAAAAAATCTGCTCTTTAGCCCACAAAAGTCTGTATTCTCTCAGCAGGTCTTCACTCTTTAATCTCCGCAATGTTTTTGATAGATCCAGCCGGGTCTGTTTTGTAGAGCATGAAGTGTCCCTGCACCTGAGCGGCACTGAGATCAGGGTGCGCTGCCAGCGCTCGCTGTGCGAATCGTTCGGCCTCGTCCGCAGACTCGTCCGGGTAAAACCTTCCGAACATCTGAGTCAGCTGCCAGTGAGAGCAGTAACCCACATACTGCTTCAAATCCACACGGCCGGGCCGGACCAGAGCCGGGTCGAGTCTTCAGCACGTGGAAGATAAATGAGATATGCTTGTGTTATACAAAAGAATTTGTTTCTTCTCCACAATGTAATAGAAAAATGCAAAGGGGACAGCATTTTAAATTTAAAACAAAAAACAGAAAATGTCACAAAAAAGTGTAACGTCTGCAGTGTTGATTTTTACCTTTCAATGAAATTTGTGGTCATAAACACAATCCGGGCCTCTGAAGACGCCACACCATCCAGAGCGTTCAGAAGACCGCTGAACGTGAGTCTTCCCATGCCCTGATAGGCCAATGGATCTGTCAGAGGACACACAATATTTCATGCTGTGTAACTGTTAACACTTTAGCTAACAAATGCTACTCTGTTACATAAATACTTCAAATGTTTTTGTCTCGGGAAACTGTCAAAATACGAAACATCTTAATAATCCTAAAAATAGGCTTCATCTCCTATTAGCAAAATTATAATATGTATAATAAAATGATTTCCTTTTTGGAAAATATGAATAAGACATGTGCTTGACAGGTTTTCTAAAACTCACACAACTATGAAGCATCATGTTTATATTATTTATGAATAAATATGAATAAATCTGCTGGGAATCTTTTCATAAGACGGAAAGAACCAGCAGGAACATACTGTCAGTGGGCAGCAGCTCTCGGCTGACGAAGGCCGCATCCACGTCTTCCAGCAGAATGATGCTCTGCTGTGGAGCGACGCTCAGCAGATGATTAAGACGATCATCAGACAGACTGCGGTCACTCAGACTCATCAGACAGATGCTGTAACCCAGCTCACCTGCCAAGGCAGTTCTGAAATACACAGTCCAAATTCTAGTCTTTAGCTCATTACTTTACTGCAAATGATAATTGCGCTCTGGTGTAAACAGTAAAATATTTACATTTTATTTTATATTTAGGCACTTAGAAAAGACTTTTATCTAAAGCGACCAACAAGGTGAGGAAAACAATAAAGCCATGTCAAAATATGCTAAAATAAGACTATCACTATTAATGTTCCAAGTTCTTATGTTGCCTAGCAACTGCAAACAGCCTACAGTAATATAGTATACAATATTACTTGCCAGGCAAATTGTTTATACATATTTGTTTTTCAGCATATCACTGTTGCCTCTGTCTCATAAAGGCATGGCAGAAATAATAAAATTATAAATACTTCACTTTTTATAATACACACAAAATTATTCACATATCAAACATATTAAAATGTAAACAGTGCTTACATAAAGCTACTCTTCCCACAACCTGGGGGTCCATACAGCAGGTAGCCCCTCCTATATGGAATGCCTGATTAAAATATATTTCATGACAAAATTATAATGAGAAGTCAATTAAAACAAGTTTCCCTGATATGAATTACGATCTAAATATAAAATGGATTTTAATTGCAGATATGCTGTGAAACTTCACCTCTGTCAGTGTACCACTTAGGATTCCCAATAAACTCTTTCACATCATCCACAATCCTGTCCGTCACGCCGTTCTCCAGCACGACTGATGACAGAGGTCGCCGTCGCCGTGGAAACCCAAAGGGCCTCCACTCTGCTCCAAGAGCTGTGTACATCACAGTCCGGCCCTCTTCCTGCTTTAAAGCAAGTTCACGAGCTGCACAGACACAGTTTCTCATTCATTCCCAACACGTCTACAGATTCTGCAATCTACAGCAGCTGTCAGTCTTGTATTCTCCATCTGGAATCTGTCCATCAGTTCCTCATACCTTCTTGGAGTATGTTGAAGAATATCTGCCGGTCTCTGCCCAGAGCAGTGAAGGTGACAGACTCCCAGGGAGTTCCAGTGTGCAGGTCCACCATCTGCTTTTCTCTGGTCCTCTCCACTCGAATCCACTTCCTTCCGTACCTGAAAACACAGCTTCAATTCTAGAGATGAACTGGTAGATGTACCTGAACAGTGAAACCATGCAAATTAGCACAAAATTAGCCTCACATGTAACATAAATTGAGCAACATCATTGTATAATGTAAAGACAGGGATTACAAATCACCACTGGCTTGCTCACTGGGCAAATACAGACATTGCCATAAACTAGGGCACTTAGTAGACTACAGATTTTGAATGCATTAATAATTACTTGATGCATTATTTGGTGCTCTTACCAAATAATGTGGTTTCCTGGACTTGGGTGGAAGTCAAACTGTGTATGGACACGCCCACTCTCGTGCTGCATATAGGAGGTCTCTACACTCAGATGCTGCGTGTGTTTGGCATGTTTGGTGATCCAGCTTAACAACCAGTGATAACTCTTATCTCTGCTCGGGACCTCCAGTGTGATCATATAGTTTCTCCTAAAGAAGATCATTCCAACCTGCGCCCCCTTCCGGGCAACTGCAAGGGCCGTGCCAACGCCAACCAGTCCAAAACCTGCCCCAAAGTAAGGGTTGTCCTTCAGGGCTCCAATGAAATCTGACAGGGTCATGATGAAGGTACCTTCAGGTTCTCCTAAGCAATCAGGAAAAGTGTTTTTGTCCTCTTCACGCGGTGTTCATCCTGCACTTACATCAAAAGAAATGAACTTATTTACAGTTTGTTTTCATGCGGTATTATAATACTGTAGGATTTTCAGTCTGGTGAGACATCACATGTCAGTTCCTTCACAAATGTACAATATCTTCGTAATTAACGAAATGCAGAATGAAACTGTGACTATACTTACATTAGTGCAAAGACCGTGTCGCATTTTTCACACGCCATTGTCTTTGTTAGTTTTAAACATGAAATATGAGAATTAAACAGCGCACTACAACAGATCCTGCCTACAGCACCCAAGCGTTGTCTCTCATTGGACGGATCACATGGCGACCTCTGCGTTACTTCCTGCGTTCAGGAAAATCCCTCCGTCTGAAATGTGTATCACGTCAACAGTTCCGCTGTTTTGGTTACTTCGTAGTCGCCTTACGATATTTTCATTGTTTGTTTTCTCATACACAAATCTGAATAAATTTTATATGATCTAAAAAGTTATTATTCTTCACCACGGACACAATTTGATTATGTCAAATGTGAGTCAGTGTGAACCGAGAGAGCACAGAAATGGCGCCTCTTACATTGTTCCCATTGATACGAGAGCAGGTAATATTTAATTCAGCTAATAACTATAAAGTCATAACAGAATACAGACTTTTGATTGAATGTG
Organism: Botia almorhae; assembly: GCA_036877575.1. Lineage (NCBI taxonomy): Eukaryota > Metazoa > Chordata > Actinopteri > Cypriniformes > Botiidae > Botia > Botia almorhae. The sequence goes on along the minus strand of JAZGTJ010015990.1, from coordinate 5,918 downwards.
TTAGCAAGTTTATCCGTCTCTTGATGATGAACACATGTCAGCAGCTGTGTACCGAGAGCGTGTTGTTTATTTGTTTATCAGAGCGAATGCAAGAAATATCCGCGCAGGAGGTCTGAAACGTTTTCCGCATTGAAATATTTTCTTTCACTGCTGTTAAAAACACAACGCAAAACTAATAAATACCCCCAAAAAAAGTTTTTTGCTAAAGAGCTGCTACTTTGTCTTTTTTTGTTTGAAAATGTCAAACCAGTCAATCATATTCTGCTGTGATTCGTGATGCAGAGTCTTCGTGTTGCCCGTGGATGTTGTTACACTGTGCGGTCCTGATGCTGTAACAGTTTCATCTCTCCGAGAGGAACATTTAGCCCTCTGTCACTGCTGGAGCTTTAACATGGAGCAGAAAGACTCTGGATATGATGTAGCAGTTTCTAACCATGTAGAAAATGACAGTCTTACAACAGATAACACATCTGAAGGTAAAAAATAAAATAAAGAATAATCAAAGAACCATAAAATTATATACAAAGTAATTTAAAGTGTTTTTTTCTGTTTAAAATGCCTTATACTATCGAAGTTTTTGTATGCATTTATTGTTATTAATAATAATATACACGGACAGAGACAGGCTGCATAGATCTGTGTTTGGAAATGATTGATGTAGTGTACCAGTCACATACTCATTCATTATTGCATTTTTACCTTTATTGTTTTCCACATTTTAGAATATTACATTTCTTTACAGTAAGCAACCTCTGCCTTCTTCATAGTTTTGCACACTCTTCATTCTCACTGGCCATTCTCCAAGTCAGCTTCATAAATAGTATAGTAGAATATTAAGCTAGTTTGGTAGAGTTCTGATATGTGCTTGACAGACCCAACTCTAGCATTTAAATAATCCTACATATACAATATTATATATGTAGGATAAATAATATTAAATAAATGTAAATTCACACATGGCACAGTTTAAAATTCCAGATATAATTTAATGTACTAGGAATATGCATATTGAGACCTAAAAACACATTCAGTCAGATCCACTTTATATCTCATGATGCATGCTTGTGAATTGGTCTTATTTTTTCTTGCAGAATTGTCAGCCCACAGCTTATAAGAAATGTATTATTTTATTCCTGTTACAGTTTTGTCCCAGTCGAACCGGTCGAATAGTTTTGGGCTATCAAACAGGAAAAGAGCTCCTAAAAGACTGAAAGGGTCAAAAACTACCTCCATTATCCAAGAAAAATCAACATCTAAAGGTCGACACAAACCAGGAATTTGTATTTGTACTTTTATGAATGTTGTGATTGAATTTTCATGTTAAACTCATTCTGCATGCTTTTGTTTTAGGGGGGCATGTCGCAGAAGGCACCGAGCATGTGTTTCGCACGCACATCTGCTCTGAATGCAGGCGCTGCTTTAAATCTCGCTCCCATCTGATGGAACACATGCGCCTTCATTTCCCCGACCCCAGTCTGCAGTGCCCCACCTGCAAACATTACTTCACCAGCAAGAGTAAACTGCGCGTCCACATGCTGAGAGAGACCGGCCAGAAACTTCACCAGTGTCACTTGTGTGAATACGGAGCTGTGGAGCGCAGTTCCCTGCGACGGCACCTTGCCAGCGTGCATGGACAACAGGGGGATGAGGCTCGCAGCGAAGAGCTGTTCAAGTGCCCGACTTGCCAAAAAACCTTTCGCCAGAGTCAGGCATTAAAAAGCCACATGAAGTCCCACAACAAGACACAGAAGGGGCAGCCGTTGCTCTGCTTTCATAAGGGTTGCTCATTTGAGAGTACAGAAAAGAAGAAGCTTCAAAAACACATGTTAGAGGTTCACAGTATGGAGGCCGTAGAGTGCCAGCATCATTCCTGCGGTGCCGTTTTTGGGAGCCAGGAAGACATGCAGAAACACTTGCGTACACATCAGGCTTACCACTGTCCGCTCTGTGACTTCTCCTGCTCGAACAAGAGCCGATTTCTGCAACACAAACGACAGGGACACGCAGGGAAGCGAGAGCTGAACTGTAGCTTCTGTCCTTTCTCCACTCTCTACCCCGTTGAGTTCGATCAACACGTCGGCCACTTTCACGCCAATGAGAAAACCCACCAGTGTCCGCAGTGCAGCTTTGTGACGGCTCACAAACGAGTCCTGAAAAGACACATGCTGATGCACACGGGTAAGATTTATGCTTCGTTGCAAAACCTAAGATACCTCATTTTAGCCAGTTTCTAAGTCGTATCCTTTGTGGAGAAAGCAATCCCATGATGCATTGCAACAAATTTTGCATTGTGACAAATGTTTTGATTGTGTTGAACACTGATCTGATCTGTACTTGCTCAGTAGCTAATTGTATTAATTTTTAAATAAAAAAAGTTACGGATTGCAGCTTAAGTTAATATGACTATTGCTTAGTTAAGTGCTAACATTACATTCTTTGTAAATCACTTGTGAGTCTAGTTTTTCTTGTGGAGTGTTACTTGTGTTGCTGCCTATGTAGAGAGATCCAGATCTAGCACTCAATATGTTGATTGATGGTTTATATAGACAGTAGACAGGAATGTTTAAAATGTCAAGTTTTTGACATTGTATTAACTTTATTGCTGTGTTAAAAGAATGGTGCAGAGCTATTATGTGAATGCATTCTGTGTAGTTCTTATGAGTGCCGATTACGTATTGAATTGATTGAACATTTATGTTTTTACAGGCGAAAAGCCCCACAAATGTGCGCTGTGTGACTTCAGATGCCGTGACGAGACGTACCTGTCAAAGCACATGTTGACACACACCAACGACAAGCAGCACATGTGCTCGGAATGTGGGTATGTTACGAAATGGAAGCACTATCTCAGCGTCCACATGCGAAAGCACACTGGAGATCTGAGGTATTGTCCTGTAAAGTTTGTGTAATAAAACAGTAAAAACTACAGTAAACAATTTACTGACACACGTCTCATTTTCTCTAGGTACAAATGTAATCAGTGTCCATACCGTTGCCACCGCATCGACCAGTTAAACAGCCACAAACTCCGTCACCAGGAAAAGTCTCTGATCTGTGAGGTGTGCGCGTACTCCTGCAAGAGAAAGACCGAACTGCGCAGGCACATGCAGCTCAAGCACTCTGCAAATGCCGAGATCCAGCCTCCTGTTTACCAGTGCAAATTTTGTCCTTACACCACAAAGTATCGGCAAGCCCTGCACAGCCACGAGAACTGCAGGCACACCCGCACGCGCATGTTCCGCTGCGCGCTGTGTCGCTACACCACTTTTAGCAACACTGGTCTCTTTCTGCACAAGAAGAAAAGCCACGGATACGTGCCCGGAGATGTGGAGTGGCTCGAGAAGTATGCAGAGAAAGAAAAGGAACAAAACTCCACAGATCTGGCGCAGAACTTCTTCTCCAAAACAGCACCTCAGACTGCAGGGTTGGAGTATAGGGTACGAAATAGTAATACAAAAGCTAGTAAGACTACAGGTAACTCGCAAGACATCAGTAATAATGAGGATGAAGCAATGGCAGCCACTTCTGGAGAAACTGATATTGCATCTGGAAGAGATGCACGTAAGCTTTCTGCAGAACATCCAAGTTCCACTAATGAAGAACAGTGTGGCAGCCCATGTTATACTTCACAAACCAGCAGAGATAACGCACAAGCCATACTTGTGCCTGCTGATACCACAAACGCAGGAAATGCGTCTTTTAGCGGCTGTGCAGGGTCTCAACTTTTACATACAACCCGCCAGAACCCCTTGCAGCCAGCAGCAGAGGATGATGATGACAGTACAGCTTACTGTGAGGAGCAAAGTAACCCTGAGAATCCATCCCCGGCCACAGGAAGTGTGAAAAACAGGGAAGTCCATTGGGAGCTCCCATTGTCCAACTCTTCTGTAGAACCCTCAGCTTCAGAGACTTGTCTGCAGGCCATGAGAAGGCAGGATAAACACCAGGCCGAAGCTCTCGTATTAGAGGGCAGAGTGCAGATGCTTGTCGTCCAGACACAGGACAACATGTATCGATGTAGCAGATGTTCCTATGTGACCAGAAAACAGGCAGCATTAATGCGACACAACAGATCATCTTGCCAGGCGATAAAAGCGACACTGCGCTGCCAAGACTGTGGCATGCAGTTCAAACAGCGACGTTCTTTAAACACCCATCGCCTCAGGAAGTGCCCGTCACTGCGCAGTGGCAGAAAGAAGTTTACCAGAGTGGACCCTCAGGAAGTTTCTGGGAGTAATGGATCAGGAAGTCACGCATCTGATCGGGTAATCAGGAGTAAAGATCGGAGTACGTCAGAATCCCGAGCTAAGCAACCCAAAATGACTGAGATCACTGGAGCGGATTCAACTGAAAGCACATCACAGGAACTGCAGGCAAATCTCGAGAGTAGAAATACCAAGTGTATCAACACTAAGACAGGTTTAGCTGAGGCAGAGGACTCTATAAATGCTGAGATGTCTGGCTACATTGAAGAGGGTGGAAGGTATACTTGCAAAGTATGTACTTTCTCATCTGTAAGGAAAGTCACAATAGATCGTCATTGCACCACCTGCAACAGAAGCATGCATACTAAAGATCTAGCTGACAGCAGAGAGCTGCTTGAGCTAGAGGATGATCATAGTGACTCCGATTATAATCAGGAAGAAGATGGGGCAGATTCCTCAGAAAGAGATTCGGCAGAGGACGAGAGACCACAAGACCCAAAACCTCGATTCTCCTGTCCCAATTGTCCCTTTGTGTGCCATCAGAAGAGAGCTTTAACAAGTCATGAGATAAAGGGCTGTTTAAAAGCAGATGAACTGCAGTGCCCACACTGTTCATTTGTGACCAAATCAGAAAGATCTTTAAACCATCACGTCCAAGGTCACAAGAAGGACAAAAACGCTGCAAGAGAAAAATCTTCTGGCAAACTTCAGTGCAGGCTTTGCTCTTTCACCTGCAAACAAGAGCGTTGCCTGACGCAGCACGTCGCTGTGAAACATGAGGGTGTTCGACCTTACCGATGTCGCTTCTGTTCGTTTAGCACGATACGACGCTACCGTCTGGAGGCCCATGAGTCCATGCACACAGGTGTTGGGAGGCATCGCTGCGAACTGTGTGGCCAAACATTTGGCACCACATCCAGACTCCGTTTGCACCGCCAGCGCATCCATGACAAACAGGCGACGCATTTCTGTTCTTTTTGTGATTATAAAGCATACAACTTCAATGACATCAGCCGACACAACTTGAGCTGCCACACCGGCGATCTAAACCACCTTTGCAGCCAATGCAATGCACGTTTTAGCTCCGATGTCGCCCTCAAGCAACACTGCAACCGTGTGCATCCAGAGGCGAACAGCCTGTCATGCTCTCACTGCAGCTTTACTTGCAACCGTCAAGCGGCTCTCAGAGCGCATCTGCAGCGGGACCATTCGGATATCAGAAAAGGTGCTTCAAGTAGGGATTCTGGTGCTCAGGATGGTCCAGATAAACAACACAAGATCCCAGTCACCCATCAGTGTCTGGTTTGCTCGTTCAGCACACATAAAAGGCTCCTTCTGGTCCAGCACATGTTGGATGAGCATGAAGATGGGCCAGCTGCAGAGAAAACGTTGAAGTGTGATGTCTGTGGTTTCTCCTGCAGCCACCAAGTGGTGTTTGACCAACATGTGCGTTCACATGGAGGAACCTGCCTATACAAGTGCACTGAGTGTGAGTTTTCCACCAGGAATAAGCAGAAGATCACCTGGCACATTAGGATCCATACAGGGGAGAAACCTTACCGCTGCGAGAAGTGCAGCTACGCCTGCGCCGATCCCTCACGACTGAAGGTATGAGCCACCATTTTGATTTCCAGTTTGAATTCACAAAGCACTGGTGCTCCCAACTTAAAGGCAGGGAAGGTGATTTGTTTCTGATAGCAATCACTAGTGGTC
>JAZGTJ010015989.1:0-12994 GCA_036877575.1 Botia almorhae | reverse complement strand
GCTGTTTACAGCTTCAGCATGCACATGTGATGAAACCGTTTATCTCCATCACATGGAAATATGGTGAGTCATAACATCAAAGGACTGGAGCCATTAGTACTACATGTTTGTGATATCATTTCCCAGAAACTGTCGTTGCAAACCCATAGGAATAAGAGAACCGTGCAACAGTGTGCAATAGTGTGAATTACTGTCTGTTCTGATGTCCTTTAATATCAGAAAGAACCATCTGTGAAATATTTGGATTTAGCTTTTGAAATCATTAAATATTTGTTATTTAAAAAAACAACATTGACAGTTTTCAGGGGACATCTGGCTGTTGTTTTGAATGCTAATGAACTGAAACTTCTAAATAATCTAAACACATGGTAATGGATGCAGTACCGGTAAAGCTGTGGACATGATCTCTTCAGGGATCCTGAAGACAGTCCCAGCCTACTCTGGTTCCTCAGCTTCGTCTTCTTTACCAGTTCCTTCACACGTCCCCAAGTATAGTTCTCACTTAACTGCCGACAGACAAATAAATAGTAGTAAGATACATGTACCGGTGGATCACAGTCCTGGTAGATGACATTTAATTAGCTGTGAACTTGAATAAGGCTACGATGCCTTGGGCAGTTCATTTAATAGGTTGTAAGCTTTAATATTCACAACCTCGATTTCCTAACATTTCATTTAATTAGCTATAATTCCACTTCCTTTGAGTGTTGAATGGGTGATAGTCAAAATAAGTCAGGTAAGTTATACTCAGGTAAAGTTTAACTAACTCACCCGTCTGTGAGGTGCAGAGAGAACCTCAGCACTGTCACTCAAGTACTTAACCTCTCCCCCTGTGTAGCTCCGCCTATTTAAGCCCCGCCCCCAGATGGGAGTGGTTGGTTGACAGCCCATCTCACCATCTACACAGGAAAAAAAGAAGCAAAATTGGTTTAACACATAGTTCTCACTACAACAGGAAATAACTAATATAACATGGTTGAAACCTTGACTTTACCCTAAACTTTATATGCACTGAAGGGTGTGGTGTGTACACACAGGGAAACATACATTAGCTCTGGTTTCCTGCTGACCAAGAATTCCATAATCCCTGAGATACGACCCTTTTCTATAATGCGGAATACCAGAAATTCCACCTATTGCTGAAGTATTAATTTCCCTACAGACTAATGTTTTTCAGCCGCCCAGCTGATGAAACATAAGATGGAGGAAAAACAAAAGTGAAAAATGTCATAGTGCTCTGTGTTCAGCAAAGGTGTCTGTGTGAGATCCTCAGAGGTGTGACAGAAAAAGTATAAGCAACACTATCTGTCTGTCTGTCTGTCTGTCTGTCTATCCATCTATCTGGCAGTTTCTGTTTTTTTTACTTTAAGGCAAGGCTGACTTTTCATTTATAACTAATTAATAGTCTTGGGAATTTAAGAGCTTGTATACAGCCCAGTAGCGTTTTTTAATTCAGTGAAAGATTCAGCAGTGTAAATACAGATTCATCTCCAGGTGTGTTTGACCTCTCACGCTGACCTTTGGCGGCTTCCCTGAGGGGGATGCGCGTGACCTCAGGTATTGTGGTGAGGTCTGACAGAGTGCTGCTTGAAGCCGTCAGGCTGTGGTGATCACTGCGAAAGTGTCTCTTTAGCTCCTGGAAGGCAAGACTGGCTGCTCCACAGCTACAGTGCTGCAGGAAAAAGTCCTAAAATAGAGACAGTATTAAGTTAGAGTGGAGAAATGGTCTCTTATATAAATAAATAACACTTATTTATTAATTATTAATATTTCTTATACAATAAGAAATATTTCTTAATGTATATATTTCTTAATTTATGCATGGATAAAGTCTAAAAACACTTAAGGCTTTATATTTTTTCTGAATATGATGATGTTCATATCCATGGGTCAAGGCAAGCTCTCTGATAGCACATACTTGGCCTGAGGAATTGACATCTGTTTCAGATTTTTGCAAATTTAAAATCCCCAAACACATGCATTGATAGCAAAATGGAAAGCAACATTTTTATTACAATTTAAAGTGGTTGTACTGATATTGTAGGTTGTGCTGTTATTTTATAAATATTTATATGAGATGTTGATGTAAGATGTGTTTAAACCTCTTATATGAGATTATTCCTAATCCAACTTTATCTGATCTTATGATTGTAATAATAATGATAGTTCATTATTTATCTAGCTGGGAAATAGAGTACTTTACTCTCAACAATTAAAATGATGAAAACAAATCAGAATGACCATGAATTGCTTTTCCTGTGGGAAGTCTTTCTCTGGGTCACTATTTTAACCAGCTAATGCATTTTACATCATCACCTGAAACTACTCCGCTAGTGTAATTTCCACCAATTATTCTTGATGCTTCAGACTTGCCTGCCAAACAGATTTACAGTGTGAATATGAGTTCACATTTTGGGTAGAACGTATTACAAACACTAGATAAGACCTAGTATTTTTTTAAGATCAGTCAGCCTCTGAAATTCACAGGATCGTTTTTCTTACAATGTTAATTCCAGTCAGACTGATAAGGTGTTTCCTGAATCTCTGTTTATCCAAGATTATCCTCTTGGTTAAATTACATCTGTATTTGCATTGTAAACGGTTTGATTGATGAGGTGATGATGAGGAGGATTTGATAGATGGTTGTTGACATTTCTGCTTTACACTTCGATTTGATTTGAAAGGCGTCTATTGATCCTACAGATTGTAAAAGAAGAGTAAAAAAGGGTTCTGTTCCAAAACATAGTGCTATCTTGTTTATCTATCATAGAGAAAGCAACCTTTCAAGGCAACATCTTGACTTAAATGGAACCCAATAAATGACAGATATGGGAGGTTTATATAGCCAGCTATTTTATGCACCATACTCTCAATTTCAGTACAGTTTTCAGTACAGATTTCAGTACAGTTTGGCATTAACCATTAGCCACAGCAATACTCAAACACTAATAATTTGTTTTTAATTAGATTTAATGGTTTATCTTTTTTTACATCCACACACTTCTTTTAGTACATTCATTTAACATTTCTTTCCCTTCATCTTGGATTTTTGTACTGGGCTTGTCACAAGGCATGGAATTGCTGGAATAGATGACAGCATAATTATACTGCTTTTAGCCCTTATATTGGGACGGCACCTATGTCTTATAGGCAGCTTACTGGGTTTACAAAGCATGGTTTTTACAAATGTTTCTAGTACCTGATCCGGATGTTACTCTTAACCTGCCCTGTATAAGATAAATGAATAATTAGCTATTTAGAACAGAAGCAGATGAAAAATTCATGTTAAATGTTCCATAAACCAAAACCACAGATGCTTCATCCTGTTAATATCTGTTCATCTAATCAGTCAAAGTGGATAAGTGAAAAAATCAAGGTGAAGGACTAACACGCCAGACTCAAGATGGTACAATGGAGGTAATTGCATATTGTGTCCTGAATGCTTTTCAAGAGTACAGATGAAAGCATGCTGTGAGGGTTTAAAAAGCAGAGAGAGAAAAACAGACTGGGAAGTCACCCGTGAGATAGTTTTGTTCCATTATGGTGGAAATTGGGGCACGTTTCAACTCTGCCTATTGATGCGAGGAACAGCGTGTTGCTGCCTGTTGTGTTCTGTCCAAAGACGTATATAGCCAAGAGAAACTGAGTGTCAGTGTGGTCCACAGACTACACTTGCCTGTAATAGTGTTTCTGGTGTAAACTAGGTTTTAAAGTCATGAGAGATTTAAAGTTTTGATGCCACTTAACGATTCCATTAATGGTTCTTTTAGTGGTTGTAAGTTCATCTTCACAAGACTGATTCCTACAAAAAACAGCCCATAATAATCATTCATTTATGACTCAGACTACACAGACTGCTGTATGTTTGTTGTTATGTGCAACCAGCAACCACAACACAACAAAAATATTTTTCTATTATTTGTCTTTGTATCACTTTTTTCAGAACACATTAGTTTTCATGAAAGTGCTTGTGCTCTGAGTTTCATCAAATGCCTTTTTTTCTCTCTAGGTTTCTTTAAAGACTTTGAAGTGAAGGCCCCCACTGAGTTCACTCACTGTGACGGTGGAAGGCTTTTCCGGCCCCAGGGCCCGTCTTGACAGAGCTAGCTTAGAGCTGACACTCTGAAGCACCATGAACATCACTGCTCTTATTCAGAATGCAGAGGACGTCTACATAATGTACTGTCACAGGCCTTTAGGTAGAGGACAGGGGTGAACGGGGAGGGTACGGTATTGAGGATTTGGCCTACTCATTGTTCCACACCTACGATCAACTACATATATATATACAGTTTATGTGTGTGTAAAAAAATATATATAGTTTAAGTGTGTATGTGTGTGTGATTATAGTGATTCATATATTTATTTTTTGGAATATTTTATTTTGGAAAACTGTCTTCTGGCTAGATTTTGGCATATTTCAGTAAACTGTGATGTAAGCCTTTTAGTTTACAATTATTGTTTAAAAATATCATATGTTTATGCTAATGTTTATGCTAATGAGCTTTTCAAACCATCCTTAAGTAACCAAAACATATTTCATTCACTGGAGTGATTTTCTCCAGTGACCTATCAAACAAAAACACAGGAAAAGATTTTTGTCCTGGGTAATGTCAACATGACATAAATAACAACAAATGAAATCCATGTGAGGGGACATCAGGTCATTTGAAACATCATCCCATCTGTTTATGGGTCAAAGAGGACTGAACTCGGCAACTTTGTTGATTAAATACGCTTTTATCTAACCTAACCAACCACCCCAGCAATGTACCAAAACAGCTGGATTTACAGAGAGACAGTATGAGCCAATAATCCTTTGCCCAAGACATCAATATGAGGTGTAACCTACAGCAAATCAATGCTTGTAATTTCTCTGGCCCAGACCTACAACAGTGCCCTTAGAATTTCACCAGACTTCTTCAATTGAGAAGTATGACTTGTTATCAAAACAAGATCTACACTGTTCTAACTTGGGTGAAGTGTGTGGGACTTTAAAAAACAGATGTTCTGCAGTGTAAGATTGATAGTAGATTGATCATACCTCTTTAGTCTTGATTACTCTGCCTTCCTTCTGCAGGCAACAGATCTGTTTCTGTAGTCGGAGGTTGTGTTCTTGCAGCTGTCCGATCTTCTCTATTAGCTGGCAGATGTGCTCTAGGTAGCCCAATCCAGAACCTAGTGGGTTGGAAGGATTGGCCTGGTTTACCTGATTGTCAAGAAAACAGAAGATACATTTTCTTTACATGGCCCTCTGAAACATTTGATTCTGATTGGTCAAATGCGACATTCAGTGGTTTTTGAATAATTACTGCAAAGCTGTACATTTAAGTTTGTAATAATGACTGTACATTGTTCTTTACATAGTATTGCTTGCATGTTCAGTTACAGCTCCATAACGAAGCATTGTCCACAGCCGTTAGGTTGTCTTAAAATTGTTGATTGTGTTTATTTTCCTGTACAGAACACCCTACCATTTTTCTTTTGAGGAAAACACCTCACCCCTGTCTAAACAATAAGGTAAGTTCTAAATAAAGAGATTACCAAAGATGTTTATGTTCATTATTGGAGGTTAACCAAGTGTTGTCAGACATGTAAACAAGACCTGTGAGAACTACATCCTATTGTTTAAAAGGCAACGCCTCATTTTAAGTGCTAATGAGTTGACAGTAAAAGACTTTATAATATAACTGATTATTCCAATAGCCTATATAGAGACAATAGCTATGTGTACAGGTGAACCACCAAGCTGATGATGTCAGCAGCTGTTATTTACTACTGAAGGTATTTTTACTAGCGCAGTGGAATTCTTAATGGGCTTTGAAAAGATTTAGACAAACAAGATGTTTAAATGCTATTAGAATGATTGCAAAATCCAATTTGCTTACTGGTTCACTGGTGCTTCATTAAACAATGCTACATTTCAGAAGACCAGATACCTTAGAGAGTTAAATATCATTAACATTTTTCCACTGGGACTGACAATGTTACGTAATCTCTCTGTACCAGATGTCCAAGACATTCAGCAGGGTCCTATTTTGCATTCTATTCTAATTTAATAATAAAGTGCATCTCGTTTGCCTCAGTGTAAACTGTAAACATAGTCAATATTATTTGTATTGTATTCGTATTTAAACAGTGACATAACAATGGTGCAGAATTTCAACTTCTCTTTAAAATTCTAAAATAAAGATTGCAGGTCTAAATGAAAAGATTTTTGCACCTCACTGTAAGTTACAGAAAAACATATGCACAGATTTTCCACTAGGATAAAGGTAACAATACTGCAGGGTTATTTGCCATGAAGGTGGGAATGCAGAGTGATTTGGGGCTCAAAGTCTGAGGCTCTTGGCTGTGGCTCATAAATTGATAGTTCTGGCTAGATGGGAAAAGCACTGGGTCCTATTGTTTATTTGTTGACTCATGTTTCTATCTCTGCATGTATAGCTGCAGATATGCACGTTTTTCAACCAATTCAAAGGAAATATTGAACAAATATTTATACAATTATCAACATTCCAAAATGTGTCCCAACAAAAGCAGGATGTGAGTTCAGGTTCCAGGCTTTTTCCCCCCGAAAGCTTTTCCGTGCCACTTGCGTCCAGTGCAGTCCCAGAGCCCGACATTAATGGAAACACAGAGGCTAAACAATAGAGAACATGACAAAGAGCTAAAATACTAGCACTTGACATCATCACTTCCTTTGACAGAGTGTGAGATCCTCAACAGGTTCGGCTGTTGCTTCCTTGACCATGAACCTTTCTCATACTTTTGTTTAATGTTACTATCAAACAATCATCATTACTTTAAATTTATTATATGATACTTGTTATGATTATTACATTACCCCACCCCCAGTATTTCACCTATAATGTTTTGTTTCTGTACCATAATGAATTATTTTTATGACATACATGGCTGTTTTTGGCTGCAGGGTTTTTAAGTACTTATTAAAGTATAAAGGTGATCCAACATGCAGTAGAGCATTGGTGTATTTTTAAGGCCCCATTTAATACCGTTTTTTGCAATGCTTGTATAACATTATGAGCGATTCATGAAACATTTGTGCTGCATTATGCCACAATTATTTAACATTATTGTTGCTCTGTTTGCTGTATAATGCTGTTCAAATCTTGTGTAAGCTGGACTGGCTCATTAATGAATCTGGCCCTTTAAAAAAGCCTTTTCAGTCTTTGCCTAAAATGTATGATTGGAAAAATAAACAATGAAAACTGACGCACCAGATGCCTACTCGGCAATTCATGATGTGAGGTAACCATAAGAAATGAACTGTTCTGGTCTTTGTAAATGTAGAAACATGACAAATATTATCAGCTTTGCCAAGGACCCCAAGTGACCCAGAAGAACAGAAGACAGAAACATTTGGGAAAGCCCCATTCCCTTCCTCCTCGCGTCCCCCACAAAGAGATAAATCTGTGTTGCTCATGTGTTGCTTATTGTTGCACAAGCCCAGGAATAAAAGGCCCATGGGGTGTTTTCTATAATACATGTTTAGTCCCACCTTCTGAAACAGAGATCCTTTTCTTGAAAGCTGTCTGTACTTCACCGGGACATTTTGTTTATATAATTGATTTATTAGATAATTGATGTTGTGGATGGAGTGCTGTTCTCTCTCTGCAGTAAGAATGTGGTGTTTTAACCACACACTGCAGTTCATCATAAACTGGGGAAAACAATTGTGCATATGCCTTTGGCTGGGATTGCAGGAAAAAATATTTTTCTAATTACATAATCGTTGTACTACCAAATATGAGGAAAGACATTATAAACCCATTCAGAGGCATCAGAGAAAATAATCAGTTTTACTGGAAAATAACATTTTAAAGCAGTACTTAAAACATTCCATCACTGGAGAGATCTTGATAAAAAGGCATTAAAGTTGTATTTGAGTAATTTTATTAAAACCAAGCACTACACTACAGTACACATATAAAAGCTCAGTTGATTAATCCACGATCACCCCGCCTTGTGTTAACACATCCATTCCATTCTTTTTGAAAGTAACACTATATTTTCATTAATCACAATGAATATTATGAGCCTAATGCATAAAGCTGCGAACTAATGTTGTTGGCTGGAATTATGTCTCACAAAACAACATTTGTGTATTTATCCAAGGGTGTCCTGCTAGACCAAGAAGATGTGTTGATATATTGATGTTTTTTTAGGTTATGTGTCATAACCTATTATGTCACATTTTGGGGTGTCGGCCAAATGTTTGAGGTTGGATGTGGTGCACAAAGCTCTGCTTTCCATACCTCATCCATCATTAGATTAAAGTCTCACACTAGCACATTGGAAATGTTCAGTTTACAACTGTGTTTATATGATGCAGCTGAGGAATTCAAGCCCTCCTGGGGTGGGATGGGGAGGGGGCATTTAGGGCAACAGCAATTATATTGTCTTCATTCCTTGCTGACACCACATTTTTCCCTCTGTATCCGTCAGGTTAAACTCAAACAAACCCTTTTAATGTGCCATAGACCCACATATGGGGAGATTGACATCATGCACACTCCAGGCAACCAGCTGAACAGATACTTTTGAGTAAAATACTCTCTTTTTTACAATATCAAATGTCATAGTAAACATTGTTGTGATTAAGCCTGTAAAATCTTTTCTAAGACCTGCCACTTTAGATGTTAGCTTAGCAGCTCTCCATCAATGGACCTCAATGGATCAATGCATCAATGGAATTTTTTTTAAATGTTGTTTATGTGTATGTACAAAGAATAAATCTGTTCTACATAATTTACAATATACCCTAAAATCAGTGTAGAAAATCTGAAACTGTGTGTGAATTTCATCTGTGCCTGTAGTCTATTTTTATGGATTGGCATACACCTGCTGTACATTAAAATCCTCACTATAGCTCTGTGTCCTTCCAACTCTCATAAGTTGGAAACAAATCAGATTAGAAACCAGGGGAAAAGAGGGCCCTTTGAAGTTGCCATGTTTGAAGCGGATGGGAAAAAAGCCCATAGTCTCTTTTCAATATCCTCTTCCTTAGACCACAGAGCTCCATTTAACAGTCAAGGGAATAGCTTATTAGCTGTGGTGACAGGTGATGATGAAGACTGAGTTTACTGCCCTTGCTACCTGTCATCACAGCTTCCATAAAGTAGACCGTTCCTCAAAAAAATACAGCCACCAGAAGACCCAGGCACTATCAAAGAGGCATTATTTGGGTAAATATTTGAGTAATTTCAGCTATTTGACACCTGTTTGATGCATCTAGCTAGGCTTGGACAAGCATGGTGGACTAAAGCACATGGTCCAGATGAGAGAGACATCGGCCTCACCAGCTGTAATTACCACAGATATCTGCATGGTCTCTCAGCACAGATGAACAGGTACTGTGTGATGTGGCAGCCATCCTCTACATATCTGTAGCATACCCTATAGTAGCTCCTCTCTGTTCTTTTACTGTCCATTGACAGCATATGCAATGCTGTAGATATGTGTCATTAGTGATTACATTTTTAAAAGTAACACAGTGTGTTTTCCACACCCCATAAAAAATTAAACGTTACTAGTTAAGCTGCATTTAAAAAGCATTATATAAGCCTAAATACTAACCAGAGACTTTTTGCGATGTAGAATGCTGATCCATTCCTTTTCTGTAAGATCTTTTTTAAAATGAAAGGTTCCTAAAAGGTTCTTTGTTGCGATGGACGGTTCCATAAAAAACTTTTAACACCCACAGAACCTTTCTGGTGCACATAAGTAGTTCTATATAATCACTTTTTAGCATCTTTATTTCTTTGAGTGTTAGGAATGATCTGACCCATTATTTATAAATGTTTTATTGCTATAATTTACAATAGGTATATACTTCAGTTCATTTGACACTTTTATAAACTGCTGCTTGGCAGGGTAAGCCATTTGTGCACTACATTCTAAGGAGAAAAATATTTTTCCTTTTGCATAGAAAAGTTCTGCTCAGAGAAAGCCTTTTGTCCTGTTTTTCTCTTTGGTCATAGTATGCGCACGCATTTAGTGACAAGCCCATGACGTCAAGCTGATAAAATGTCATTATGGATAATGAAAAAGGATCCAAGTGTGCTTCTAAACTGTAAACAGAGGCTGTTTATTTTACCATGTTGACAACTGTAACAGGGTTCTGGGGTGTATCTCAAACACCTTAACTTTATTGAGTCAGCCGAAAGGCTCCAGGACTGTCACTGAAGTACTTAGGATGTCTGGACCACAATTAAGACAAATGCCAAACAATATTCTGAACATAACTCTGTTTAAATCTTTCAGCAGTTGCCTGCAATCGTGGCAGTCTGACAATTTTCACTGGGGTTTCTCTGAATTTATTTCACAGACTGATCATCTCTTAATCACGCTGCACATGTTTTTAGAATTATCAGTATTTTTGTCTTGTTTTAAAATATCTAAACACCCTTAAAATAAAATTTTAAAAAGTAAATAGGGTTTCAAAACCCTATTTGAAACAAAACAAACCAGATAACAAAACATTGAAGATGCTTCACAAGAACATTTGACCTGTTTGGAAGGATGTTTTTATTTTACTGAAAAACAAGACAAAAACATTGATTACATGCAAAAAAGGTTTTTTGGTGTGCACACACTTGCAATACCCCAGTCCTTAAGTGAAATGTTACTGTTTGTTTATTATCTATTTTATCATTTATCTGATGGCATTATGGGTGACCATATCTGTTTATAAAAGCAGATGTAATAGCATGACATTACAAATAACAATAAAAGACTTGGAAACTGTTATGAATACCTCACTCAGCCTGCAGCACTCCTCCATGTACTCATCTAGACTGTTGCTCGTTGTACTTTTCCTCAAAGGCTGCTGTTGAAATTCAGGTTCGGTCTTATAAGCTTCATTATAAGCCTCAATAGAACTCTGTTTCCTTGTTTCTCTCTCCTCAACCATTGCAGTCTCTGTTACTTCCTCCTGTGCTGTCATGATCTGTAAGCCATCCTTGTTTTCCCTGATGTTCCGCTGGGTTCTGTCCTCCGTCCCTTTTGAATTTATTGTGATATCCAATAAATCATCATCAATATTCACATCATCTGTTCTGTCTTCTAGAATAACAAAAGTGTCTCGTTCTGCACACACACAAGTTTCCAAAGAGTCCAAACTCTCCTCAAGTGGACTCTTGGTGGGTACAGGGCAGTTCAGGTTACCAAAGTGACATGAAGACTTCCTGCTGTGGACTACAAAGCTTTGCTCTGAACCTGTTGGGGTGGATGGAGAAGTTGCTCCACTAGTCATCTCTACCCCAGAGTCCTCAGATTCAAATTTGTACAGTCTCGGAAGTCCAGAATCTGCAAAAACTGTGGAAAGATAGTCTGTTTTTGATTCAGGTATAGTTGACTCAGGAGCAATGCTGTGGACAGAGATCACCTCATCAACCTGGAGAGTCTCTGTATTATCTTGCTCAGACATTGATATGGAGATAGTTGATATGGAATCCTCCACATTTAGGAACTTCTCAGGAAGGTTGTTGAGAAACTTCATCTTTGTCAGTACCACCTTATTATCTAAAACCATATCCCCTTTACCTGCAAAATAAAAGTAAAAATAAGACAACTTCTGAACAATGTTGTAGTTTGACACATCAAACAAAGATTTTTAATGGGAAAAATATAGAACAGAGAAATGTTGGATAAAGACTAACATGTCCTCAGCTATTGTAAACAATCATTATTTATGTTTATAGCATTGGTATGTGAATAATGCTGATGTAATAGAGATTACAGCATTTATATGCAGACATGCTTCCCTGTGCTGACAAAAGAAACCTTATCTCACACTATAAAGCATTATTCAGCATCAGTCATCCACAAAGAGCTCATAGCACAGTCATATAGATGCTGTGTTGTTCTGTACATTTACTTAATGCCATTATAGAGCTCAGTCATATGTAACATACCTTCTTCTTAGCACTGGAAATCTAATACATTCCAAGTGTCAGACAAATCCTACAAGTCTTATAATAAGACTCTGTGCTTGTATCTTCCACTGAAAGAATCATGTGCTAATGTAGTCATATAAATTAAGAAAAACAACCTTTTTTGTAGAAGCTTTTTTGAAAATGTGCTTATTGGCTTTGTACAAAGAAAAGACAAGCTCTTTGATGAGACAACCCCAACTTGCTGTTTTAACAAGAACACATTAGCACAGAAAAGTGTGCTTGTCAAGCCATTTCATAATGTCTTGAAATTTCCATGACATAAGTAAAGTATATTTGGTACAATTAGGAAAATATGCTCCACATATTATTGGCATCTTTCATCACAAAAAAAAGAATGTCTCAGTCTTCTTTATTTTCATGGTCTCGTGGTTAGCAATGTTAAACATCAATTGTAAAACTGATTGGCAGGAAGAAGTGAGAGGAGAAGTTGGGTGGGCTAATCATCACAAATGATTCACAGGAAGTATAGTGGCATTCTAAACATGTTGGGAAGTAAATGCTCTACTGATTTACTGTATTCTGAATAAACTGAGACATTGAGAGTTTTCTGAACGGTTTTAGCTTCAAACAAAGAGGTTCACAGGTTCACTGATACAGTGTAAGATTAGATATCACATACTGAGGTATCTATCCTGAGGCCTTGAAATTTATGAAAATAATAACCATTTAATCTGTTCCCAGCTCTCTCATAGGCGAAAATAGGTTATTTTTCGTATACTTTAAATAATCAGCAGAACACCTGAAGGCCACCCATGTGTTCTGTGAGAAAATAATCTATTATGTTAACTTTTTTCTGATTGGATAGCAACTGTGAAAACAGTGATAGCATTTCAGTTTATACAAACACAGTCATACAAACTCTGCTTCTGCTTCCAGGTTTTTTCCCATTCCAAACAATGCCTGTGTTTTAATGCCTTTGCTTTCTTAAAGGCATCGCTGTTATTAACAATCCATGTGCACACAACACCTGGACTCAGTATAAACCTACAATATACCACTACAATGTAAGACTA
>JAZGTJ010015988.1:0-12995 GCA_036877575.1 Botia almorhae | reverse complement strand
CACACACACACACACACACTGTGTACTCATCTCTGCACCCATCAAAGTCTATCTCTACCATGAACCTATTTTTTATTTATTTATTTATTTATATTTGGTAACAGAGAAAGAAAACAATGGGACATAGGTTGTAAAACAAATAAAACAGTATGTTTGTTTTATTTGTATTGACTTCTGCTGTTTGTGACTTACTGTCTCTAAACTTGGAGTTCTTTTGTAGTGCTTGTCGGCTTGGCAACAGTAATAGTCTTAGTACAGTAACAGTAACAGTAGTAGTCTCTCACACCCATACAAGACAGACTGCAGGCTAACAAGTTGTTTGTAACTAGCCTTCAGAGATGTTAACCCATAGTCTGTAGCATTAAACATATATACAGATTTATAACACGCTGCTTGCATGTTGTCTCTATTCTGACATGCAATTCCGATAAAAGTTCAGTATTTATAATTGAATATGAAGCATAACGACTGTAAATTACTTACTAAAATATACAGTAGTGCAGTAAGGTCACACGTGCTCATTAAAAAGCAGAAGTGTATTTTTGATTGTATAGTGTACAATTATATATACGTGTGTTTTATCGTCCTGTTTCACTGGTTATAGCGCGATAATCTCAGACAATTTACAATTTAACGCATCATGAACAGGTTTTGCTGCCCCCTAGTGGCGTCCAGTGGTACAATTAAACAGTTGAGACGTTTATTGGGCTTCAGTTATGAAACACAGAATATTTTCCTTTGTGAAACTATACTGTGAAAAACTTTTATTGGACAAAAAAAAACAGCTTTTGAAAAGTAATGTGTGAAGTATTTATTGTAAATTGACTTTAGCTTGTAGAATGAGTGTAAAATGAGTTATGAATAAAATAACAGGTATCAGTAGAGTTATGTTGCAGAGCCACATCCTCAGTCACCTGCTGTACTAGTCAGGGTTAAGGTATAAGGTTACAGCCTGTGGTACAGATAGAATTTTATATATTCAGTTTTTTTGGCAATATACTGAGAGAGCAGATCTGCAGCCACACCCATCACGATACATAATATACACAATATTCCTTATTGATACAACCATTAAAATATTACACACATAACATTATATAACCACACCAAACTAACCCTAACCTGCAAAGCTCCTGTAGTAGTTAACTGCATGTAATCTTAACCTGGTTTTACATGTCTGTTTTAGAAATACAAGGTAGGTCATCTAAAGGAAAATATGAGAGAAAGAAATACACTTATAATTTCTTAATTACCCATATTATTAAATAACATGAATAAGCATTGCTTTAAACTTAACGTTTGCAAAACAGAGCATCTACATTTACAGTATTAGTAATAAACCCTTATGAAGCCCCTAGAGGAGACCAGATCTCAGATCAGCAGGATGTAAAGCAGCGGGGCCAGTAGCAGCGCAAAACTCTGGCTCGGGATCAGAGCATCGTTACACAGGTTTGTTGAGCAACATTTAGGATCGACATAGTTACTCCGAAACATTCCAACTTGGTTACACGTGGTGCTGGTTGCACATGCTCTGTAAGCAGTACCCAGAACTGAGAGAGACAGGAAAAGAGAGACTTGAGTTTTCTAAATGATGAATAAGAAAAGTCTGTTTGCATGAATAAGAGACATTTCTGTCTCTGCATTGTAAAATCTGACTTCATAGTTTACAAAGATATTTTCAGGGAATCACCTGTAAAACTGATGCATTGATTCTCTTCACCTACACAGTCCACCGGCTGGAGACAGTCTGTGCCGTTGCAGCCGTAGCACTTCAGTCCATTAGGAGTCTCTGCTGTAAGTCCCCACAAAAACCATTACTAACAATACAGCTTCCACTCAACTGCTAATATGTCAACTGTACTGATTACACTTTAATGTGGGATACAGTAAATGTCATGATCATTTTAAGAACAAAAAAGCAAATGAAATTGCACATGTTAAAGAATAGGGGAACGACACAGTGTTCATACATACCTTGTGCAGCCGTACCATGGCAAAGATTTGCATTACAGCACTGGAGAGAAATATTATTAATAACAATTTTGC
The DNA here is from genome assembly GCA_036877575.1 of Botia almorhae. NCBI lineage: Eukaryota > Metazoa > Chordata > Actinopteri > Cypriniformes > Botiidae > Botia > Botia almorhae. The sequence continues at coordinate 10,949 of JAZGTJ010015988.1, read as the reverse complement.
TTTGGAAACCTGCAATAAACAACAATTCAAAACCTTTAAGATTCAACAGCAAAACCCCAGAATAACCAAATAGTTCCAAAAACAAAATTAGCAAAAATGTCACAATCGTGTTCTTACTGAGGCCACACTGGGATGAACAGTTAGCTGAGTGTGTACATGGACTCAATGCACCCGAACACTCAACACAGCCCGGTGTGAATGCTGAACCTTCCGAAAAATGAAAAGATCAAAAGACATTCACATGACCATCTACAGTGTGAGAAATCTCTCATAATAAATCTATACATAAAATAACATTTCAAGCGCATTGAATAAAGCAGCACGTAAACAAGAACCATGAAGTTCTGTTAAAGATCTGTACCTCTGCAGCAGAACACGGTGATGAGAATCAGAGAGACGTACAGAGCCATAGCTGGTCCATATGATGAGCTGCTGATGTTGAGCGCCATTATATAACTGAAGAAAAGAGGTGTGGCTTAAAGAGGAACATGCAGGTAAAGATCTTTACATAAGTCTTATTACATCATATCATACATCAAGTTGACATCATTCATCACTTTATATATTTTATGCATATTTCAGTGAATAAATTATGTTTTACATTTAGCAAAAAAGTTATACAGCATTAATGATAAATACACCATTCACCATCATTTTCTTGTATTTACATTATTGTTTTGCCGCATGTTTGTAAACGTGGAAGTGAATTATTTTTAAAATATTTTGTAATATTCTTCACAGGTTCTGTTTTTCATCTTGAAACCATAAATGAGTGGCGTTTCATAACTCACTAATGTAACTCAGTTTATCCCAGTTCACAGTTTATAAATGTCTTTTCTTTGAATGCTCTTTTCTCTTTGTATAAAACTGATAACTTGAGACAGTGTTTTGCGCCTGTATTGTGTTTTACATTAAACCATTTACCCTCATGCTTTGTTTTGAGTCTAAAATATTTTTACATTATATGTTATGTATAAGAACACTACCAGTCAAAAGTTTCTTATTATCTTAAAAGTCTTTTAATCTGAAGGTGTTTTATTAAAAGCTTTAATTTTCTGTCTTAGAAAACTACAGTTTTATTTAAAAAATGTTTTAGAGATGGATGACTTAGCAATAACAAAAACAATAACAAAAATCAGCCAATAAGAGCCCAGCAGTGTGATGCCTCAAGACACTAGATGGTAAAATCCCTCTTGTAAATTCTAGGCATGCGTGACTACATTCAATGATAAAATGTACTATGCTTTGATTTATTTGGAATTTTCTTAAGTCACAATTTTCTATAATTCCCATAACTTTCTTAGTGTTACCTGATAGTTTTAAAGTTTTACTATTAATAAAAAAAGAATGATAATTAATAAGTGATCCTAAACGTTTGACTGGTAATGTATATATTTTTATTTATTAATTGTTTATATGTTAATTATCAGGTTCATCCTTTACAAGTTTTTCTAATGCTGGTGTTTTTGCAGGTGACAAACAACTGACAAAACAGTTATTTTTGAAAAGTTCATCACTTCTTTGTGGAAAACAGATGGGTTTAATATTATCTGCCTGCAGAGGTTTGATTAAAAGTTACTTTGGAAAATTATTTTCACTATTTTTATACACACATCATTACATAATTTGTGGCCCAAACATAAAAACAATGAAGTCAGTGTCAACAGTGTTTGCATGTTTACAGCTGAACACAAACAAGCTTCATAACGGAGGATTCATTTCATTTTTGCATGTTCGGTGTAGGAGGACATTTTCCAAACAAATCCTTCACAGACTGTCAGTTGTTGGGGAATGCTGTGGGGAGAAAATGTTTGTCCCTTATTTACACTTTGAAGCAAGCATGTTTTGCATAATTTATATTACAGACGTTTTTTCACAAGGATAACTTCTCTGTTCACTTCTAATGGAATCAAACAATAATCCTGACAAATGAGCTTCTACCAGGTAACCTGTACTTGAAATATGACCTCTGCATTTAACCCTTTTCAGTGAGGAGGGAGCAACTGGGGGAATGTTATCTTACTTAAGTTCACCTCAGCTGTTTCCTGCCAGCGGTGGGAATCGAACCTGCAGCCTTTGGGTTATAAATCAGACTCTCTAACCATTGGGCCATGACTGTGAAGAATAAACCACTAACAGAATCTTGATTGGGATTAAAAATCCCTGCAACTCTAAAACTTATTTTCAAGACAGTCTAAACACTGAGCATTACAAAACTGGGCAGCATTTGTGAAAATAAGGCCGGAATGAGGCTAAAAGTGGATCAGATTTAGTGCTGATAATGACCTACACTAGAGATTAGAGCTGCAAGTGTCCTGCTGGTAATGACATAATAAATAAATGGGGGGTAATGAAGCAAGCTTCATGACACAGTACAAATATCTGTCTATATCTATGTAAATAAGATAAATAATCATGTGCATCTACACAACATAAAATATCATAATACAAAAGTTTAATCATTTTCAGGCATTTAACAAGGCTTGAAGGTCTGAAGAAAGCCCGCAATGATGGAAACGATATGAATGATCTCAATGACTGTGCTTTATGCACAATTTGTTGGTGGAATCTCGTAAGTAAAATCATGTCAGTAAAATTTACATTCACATGAATGCTGTACAGTAATAATGAAGTCAGTCTGGGTACACTTTGAGTCCACTAAACATGTTACACTTGGAATGTCACCTAACTAAAAACATAAACCATCTTTAAACAATGTTGTGAGAAACTGCAATTGATTTACTCATCTAAGGAAATGTGAAGGCCAACCCCCAAAACAGTTCACCCAAAAATAAAACTTCTGTCTTTGTTTACTCACCATCATGTTATTCTGAAACCATGTGACTTTCTTCTCTAAAATATTCACTTTGATTGTATGAAAAAGAAAAACAACATCAACATCCTTAATGTGGGTTTAAAACAACATAAAGGTGAGTAAAAAAAATGATAGGTGACTGTCTCTTTAATTTAACCAGCAACACTAGTTAACCTTAAGCTACCTGGCAGTTAGAGAAGATACTAGGTTTGGTTAAAACAGTGACAGGTCTGGAGTATTAATAAAAAAAGACAGAAGGTTTTTAATTTAGTTTCAGCCGCGTTAATATACTTTAACCATTCATTTGATTGTTAGTGATAATTCTGCTGTCTGCTGATATTTTATTTTTTTATACTACAAGATTTCAGTAAACAAATCATATCAAAAATCCTTTGATATCTGCCAGCAGTCTCAGTATATTGATTGGTTCATTTGTTTGTTTAGTTGTTAATTCGTTCATTCATTTATTAGTTTACTGAACAGTCTTGAGCTTCGAGAATTGTACAGCTCTGGTTCACTTTGTTGAGTTCAGGTCCAAACCGGATCAATATGTTAAGGGACTGAGTATAAACAGACGATCCTCCTCCTTTCTGATCCACTTCAGCAGTTTATGGACAGCAGATACAGCCAGTGCTTTTGTTCCCAGAGGACTGAAGCAGAGGTAGAGCTCAAAGCCACTTGTTACCTACAGAAGAGGAGGAGCTTGATGAAACATCCAATCAGAAAGCAGCAGTAACATCACTGTTTTAACAGACGGGATATTTATCGCAAAAATGACTCATCCAAAAATGAGTACAATGATTACGACAGACCTCCTTTTTTGGGTGAATTTTTCTTTTAAGGATTAAAAGATATATAAAACAAAATGCAACAGATGCTTGCATTGATGCGTTAAGCATTGATGTTTAATTAAGAACTTAGAATCATCTATAATCTACTTATATAACTACACCACAATACAAAATAATAAAACAAGACTGTAGAATTCATCATTATTATATGTAAAGGCAAAGTTAATGGCATTTGGTCTTTTTCATGCAAACATATAACAGACTCTGTGAATATTGTCTGTTAATCTCAGTATAGTGGACTTTACAGACGGCTCACCAGGGCATAAAGATTCTCGGTCTTTCTGCAGCAGTACATGCAGTGCAGGGGGCGTGTGGGGTGATGCAGGCAGCTATGCAGGTACTGATACAATCCCATCAGACGCTCCTGCTCCTCGTTTTCCTGGTACGGTGCTGAAAAATCAGGACTACAGGGAAGCACAGAGGAAATGATATGAAAGGATGACGGAGGCAATAGCTGTTTACAAGACTGGTGAGACAGATGTACAGTTATACAGTCAAAATGTCATACGGTCAAACAGTCGTACAGTCAAAATGTCATACAGGTTTGAAACGACATGAGGGTGAGTAAATGATGGAAGAATTTTGGTTTTTGAGTGAACCATTTCTTTAAAGCTGTAATCTGTAACTTTTGCCTCTCTAGTGCCACCTCTGTTTGAAACATAGTATTGCAGGTCACATGTGTAGTTATTTGTTGATGTGGGTGACAAGTTTAAACTCTAAACAACTGCTGTAAGAACAAGCTACAAATGGTAAGAAGGTAAGATCTGTTATGCACTTGCTTAACTGTTTATTGTTAATTTTTAATCAAAGTTACAGATTGCAGCTTTTGCCACCAAACTAACATTAAAATCTCTCATGCCTTTTTAATTCGACCATGAATCTTTGTTGTTCATGCGCATATTGTTTTTTCTTTAACAGGGTCTCCAAAAAACATGATTTTGGCCATTTCATCGTCACAATGACACCTTCTTACCTCGTGTAGAGTCCAGAGCTTTTAGATTTGTACACAAAGTGTCGCAGCTCAGGGATGCCGACCTGCGAGACGGGATAACTGGGCGTGTTCAGCGCCTCCCGCAGGACCTGACAGGCACTGCGCTTGCGCAGACGCTCAAGGAACCGTTTCTTGCAGTCTGAGAGGTTGAAGAAGTCCTCACGATCAGTGGACACCAGGATCAGACAGAGATCGGAGGCTCGCTCCAGATAGGATATATGGGCGTGGAAAAAGCCAGATGAGTTGAACTTGGGCAGACATACGGGCGTCCATCCCTCACCCTCACGGAAAGAGGACGAGGAACCGACCAAGTTGACGAGCAAGTGCAGGTCCACGTGGTGCAGAAACTGGTCCTTTCTGCGCACCAGCGTCACCAGCCTGTTTCCTGCTAGCAGGATGGAGAACACCAGGTTCTTGGCTTTAGCGGCCTGCAGACTGGAGGACACCACGTCACGGGCTGAGCCGGGCAGAGGCAGGCACATCATCGCGCTCAGCAGCAGACCCGGATCCCGGTCCAGGAGCTGAAGCAGGTTGTCGGTGAGGTGCTCGGATCCGGCCAGCAGACGACGCAGGTCGTAGCTCTGCCTGTGCTGAAAGACGTGGTTGAGCTGCGTGAGGCTGAGCAGGCTGACGATCTGAAAGTAAACGTACTGAAGTTCTCGCATCAGCTCACGGTCGGAGCAGCTTGTGCGGGACACGGCGACCAGGATGAGAGGACTCTTACGCAGAAACACCATCCTGTGCTCATCTGAAAGACCATTCAAACAGAGCAGCATTAATGTTCCTATACTGTTTTTTCACTCCTGTGTTCTTGCATTTTCAAAACTTTGTACTGAGACAGAGATAACGTTTGGCTTCCTAAAGATAAATCACTTCTGTTTTAATATTCATCCTCATTTATATTTGTGGCTTTCAAGTCAGTCTGAATGAAAGTGGAGGCTTAATATGAAAGAAAATTATTACTTAGCTTTAAACTTTAATATATAGTATATATATATATATATATATATATAATATATATTATAATTTACACACTATATATATATAATATATAATATAATGTACATTTCTATGTGTGTGTGCATATATGTAATAAAATGAAGCCAACAAATGCCAAATCCAAGTTAACTTCTGTATCAACTTACAGAATATCAAGAAACGTTAATGCTACATATCATGATAAATATCTCACTGACCTCAGCTGCATCTCACCTGCATGAATGGAGCGAATGATGTTCTTCTTGTCCTCCACGATGGACATGAGTAACATCATGACTCCCATGATGCTGGAGAGCGCCTCCTCCGTGCCATAACGTGTGTAGATGGGTTTCCCCGCCTCGCTCAGCACAAACAAATGCTTCCTGTGACTCCTCCAGGTTTCACTCGTCACGTCCTCCTCTTTTGCCTTGTTGCTGCTCCGCACCTTCTCATGCTCCTGTTCGGCCTCCAAACTTCCCTCCTGCACCTCCTCCTGAGCACTCCTCACCTCCACTTCAGCTGGCGTTCCCAAACCACCCGACTCTGCTGGCCTGTCATTAGTGTCGGACTCACTGTCAGCCATCAGGTCCTCAAAAGACTGGGTGTGTACAAACATAGCAGCCTCCTGCACAGCACCTGACAATACAGAGCGAGAATTATGAGTTGTTATAAAATTATGAGTTCTGGTGGAAAATTCATCAATCATTATTTTTAGATGTGCGGTTGTCGCTTCGCGATTTAAGTATATTGCTGGTTTAATGGGTGGTTTATCGATTTAATTTAAAAAGTTAGGTTTACAAAGATCTCTGATTTCTGGTCCTGAATCTACATTCTACTACAGTTATATTTAATTTTTGTAAACTTTCATATGTAGTTCCAAACACTAGGAACTGCAAATCTCGATGTATTACAGTGATGAGGCTGATATACTAACCAGTCCTGGTAATCTGAAAGTATTCGTCTATTGTCAGATTGTTGCATTGGCCATATTTCATTATGAGAAAAATAATTTCAGCTGTATCTGTTTCAATACATACATTTATTCTTAGTGTTTAACTTCATTTACAATCAAGGATTCCTACAAAACAAAGTCACTGGCACACAGCCAGACTTAACATTTCAGAAACGTTATTCCACATACCCCAGAAACATTTCAGCAAATCCTCAGAGAGATTTTCTGACTCTGTCGCTTCACTATGAAACCTGCCTGTGTGGTGACAAAACCTCAACTTCTGCTCAGAATCTAATCTACATCTAATATGTATTAATAACCACCTACTTCATACATTTCAAAATCAAAAGTCATCAAAATGATGTAATAACACAAATAGAAGTATAGCTGCTTTTTCAACTGGTTCAAATCATCCATTAGAAAATAAAAACATTCACATTTATGCATTTGCCAGACGCTTATCCAAAGTTATATTTCATCTGTACATGTGTTCCCTGAGATCGAACCCACAACCTTTGCACAGCTAACACAAAACTCTTACAGTTGAGCTACAGGGAACACATTATACATGATTGAGAAAACATGAGAGCAGCATGAGAGCTTAAGATCAATAAATGTCTCAGAAACTAATTTACATTTTTATTTCATTTTCAAAAGGAAATTATTAGACAAGCACAAACGTCACTCAGTTTGCATGTAAGCCCCACACAGCTGTATAACAGAGAGCACTGCCTGTAAAACTCACCTGGTTCTGTCCCCTCCACCAGGCCAGGGGTCGGACTCTCTGACCGTTCCTGTCGATCTGCTGGTGCCAGGTTGCCATTTTTAACTTCCCAGAATACACCCTTATTATGAACGTCTGCCGCCATCCCGGCACACTGGGCAGAAGAGAAACCTGACAGTAGTGAAAGGGCAGTGTCCCGTCCTATCAGCCAGTGCTGGAAGTGAGACTCACTGCATGAGCCCTAAAGCAACAGAGCTGAAAATAAATGAGTGTTACTGGCTCACCCTGAAAGTCCTACCGCATCATTTATACACTTTATTTATTCATGCAATGGTAGGAAGTGAAATACAGCCAGAGCTGTGAAATACACCCGTTAAAAGAGGAACCATTCACAGTGGTTAGCAACTCTTTAACAGAATCACGAGTCTAAAGTCAGTCTGTGTCAGTTAGAAAATGTCCACCCCCAGAACTGATTTTAAGGGGAACAGTGTGCAGGTTTTAAACTCAATCCCTTCAAATCAATAACAAGATACAGATTTTGATCATTTGAATAAAACATATGAAAATACATAAAAGGTAAAAGTTAGAAAAAAAATTGACACTTTTTGTGACACGGGACACTTTTGACTCAAGCCCTGGTTGATTTCTGCTGGGTCAGAACCACCATCTTGTTAGAACTTCTCGATTTAACACTTTAAAACAGAATGCATGTTAATTTCACTGTTCAGAAACTCATGCAACTAATTCGAAGCATGAAAACCGATAGATTTCATACTTTGTGTAAACTGACCAACAAATGTATTAGCCAGATCATTACAAACTGTTGAATTTTAAAACATTTTCATCGGAGCTATATTTAACTTAATGACATCTAACGAATAATATTTATTATGTTCAAGATTTCTCACAACATAATTAGATGTTTACTATACCTTAAACAGTCCTCATCCAAACCACTGTATGTTGGGTAAGAACTGTCACACGGTTTAAGGTGCACTATGGGAAATGTAGTTTTATTCATTCCTAAAATGCAGTTCTGTTAAGTTATTTCGTTACTTGTAGAACATCAAGTGCATCCAACGGTTTTAATGTCAGATTTATAATGAAAAATATGCCCTTAATAAATCGCGTTTATCCAGTTTCTTGCAATAGCTCATAGCTGTACGCCTACATAATTGTAGGCCAATATGTTTGCCATGAGAAAGCTGTAAGACTCTCACCGCGTAGTCGCATGTTAATGACGCAAACACCGGGGAGGTGTTACGTTTGAACTAAGCGCGGCGCTTCACTGTACCCGTGAGCTTCACATGTAAACATGAACGGTGGTTTTATTACACAGTAAATGTTTTGTGGGCATAAAACCGTTTAAGCATCACTTTGGTAAGCAAAAACAACATGAATCCTGAGAGATTTCGTCTTTAATTGTGTCTGGTAATATCAAATGTGATCTGTTATATTAGAAAAACGATGCCAATTCAAGCACACTACAGTTATGAAAGAGAGAGTTTATTCACTGCATCTCACTTAAAAAGTAACACTTTTCTGCCCTGCGATCAACAGAAACACACACTGCTGCTGTAATCCTCACAGCCCAAAAAAGTTTTACTTCCTCTTAACCTTTTCAGATTTCAATAAATGCAAATACTACAAATATGCAAACAAGTTTTTCACAAAGTTTGTTTTGTATCTCAACTTGTAAAGCATAGCAGTGGTAGTGAGTCATGCGTTTGATTTTTGGGGAACACTTAACTGATGAAAATGTATAGGGTGCTGAATGTACGTTGCGATGGATAAAAGTGATCGCTAGATGCATGCACGTGATAGGGAACAGACGAACCTTTATTTAAGCTTGTGTTTTTTCCTCAGGGAATATGAATCTGAAATCATCCAATAAAATGTGAGAGAAGTAAAAAACAGAACTGATCTCCTTTAACCACAAGGTTCACTTCCTGTTTCTGAAAAACATTCACCAAAAGTTTTCATTAACACGTATTTATTCATGTCTCTTATTTTTGTAATATTATTTTTTGCAATTGCAAAAAGCCACTTTGTTAGAAACTTTCTTGATTAGTTATATTTAGATTTTTGTTTATATATCATTTATTTTAATTTAGTTTATTATTAGTTATAAGTTAGTTATAAACTTGTTTATAACAGCATTGTTTAAAGCCACATAGTTTGTACACAAATGATCTAATATCTTCTATGAAAACCCCTGTTCTGGAGACAGTGTTTATTAGAGCAGGGATGTTAAACTCAGCTCCTGTCCTGCAGAGTTTAGCTTCAACCTTTATTAAACACACCTGATCCAGCTAATCAGTGTCTTCAGGATTCCTTCCAGGCAGGTGTGGCCCTCCAGGAGCTGAGTTTGATATCCCTGGTTTAGAGTGAGTGAAGCTGGGGAACAAAAGTAAATCCAAGAGCCAAAGTACAGGAAGGTTATACAGTCACTGCGTGTGAGACTTGGTACTGCATCCACAATGCCTGATATTAGCAGAATATACTTTAGATTTTTGTTTGTTTTTTGTTCAGGAATTTTCAGTACTAAACGTAGTTGTGTTTGGGAAACACAAACATTTGCAGATTTTATTTAAATATCATGCACTGCATTGTGTATATTTGTTTGTTTTAAAGCTTTTCTTTATACAGACATGAACACTGGCTGGTTCACCAGGCCGTGGACACGTCAGGTTTGTTATGTCTTACGAAATCTGAAACTCGACAGAGTTTTATTTATTAGTCATCAATAACTTGTGGCTGATGACTGATTATCAGTGTTTGAAGCACCTTTATTAATTTGAGTTGCAGTGTGACCAGTTCATATATTTTATACTTTGCTTTTTTTTTATCATGTTTGTGTTATTTGGATTTTATTTGTCTTTGCATTATTTGTGTTGTTTTTGTACAGATTTACATAATTTGATACAAACAATAAACTACTACTGTATTATCGAATTTCTCAGTGGGCATTTCTTTAATAATATATCAGATAAACTACATAATAAACAATAGTTAACTAAACAAACTTTTGTTAGTTTAAATCCCATCGAAAACATGCGCAGCAGCACGCAGAATTAGTTTGCATCCGTTGAGGTAAGACAGATTTTAAATGTTGCTAAAACTCAGTACACGGGTCAAGTTAACGGTTGCTGTTAACAGATAAAGCCAGCAGAGGGAGCTAAGAGTGCGTATATTGGAGGATAGTTAAAAAGACTATTTGTTATTCTCTGATAGTTTAAGTGGATAGATAGGTGAAACAATTTATACAAATCATAATAGACCTATATATGACGTTTGATTACACACAGGTAGTTTAAAGGTCAGATGTAATGATGTTCTGTGGGAATTATTTTAGTTTCCTCCGCAGATCTGACCCTCTGACACCATTACACGCCTGTAAACCTCTTGTGCATCTTCCTGTGGTACACTAGCCCCCCAGTTACTTTAGTCTGAACACAAAGGGAATCTCTGTTTAAGGGCTTGATGACTGAGCAGGTAATTGGTTCGTACAGGTCATTCTTTTGACAGAGTCTCTCATAGTGGTTTCTGAGTACCCATAATTCCTTTTGAGGTACATACAGTAAGATAGTATTGATTGCTGTTTACATGGTCTAACAAATCACATTAAAAGAAGAAAC
>JAZGTJ010015987.1:0-12996 GCA_036877575.1 Botia almorhae | reverse complement strand
TGAACATGATGACCGTAAGTCGACAGAAACTTTAGATACAATTACGAGAAAAGAATGTTCGTCAGCTGGGTCCAGGGTTTATTTAATTACTACACTACATTCATAGCTGTGACTTAATTAAGTTGACAATGTGAAAACTTGTTATCAGGGTGCCACAAACACACACACACACACACACACACACACACACAAAAATCCATGTTTCAATGCATGGATCACTCCCTTTATGGAATAAACCAGGAGCCTTTGTGTGGCTCCATGCCTCTAAACACCAGACCTACGATCTTCCATCTGTCTGTCCCCCCATAAATCTGATCTGATAAAAGTTGTCACACGCAAACACAAGTTGTGAACTGTCAGCTATTAAATTTTGCCATTAAATGACTGAGTACACAAAGAAATAAAATAGAAGCCCCAGGGATAAACACGGATCCACTGTCTTGTTTTATTCTTTTATGATGAACGTGGCGGCGCGTTCTCGCACCGAGAATTCAATCCGCTTTGTTTGTGCATAAAATTGTTGCTCATCGTAGCGTCATAAACTACAGGAGAGGAATTCCTGTTGTGCTCCCGGATCAGGACTCAAGATGCTAATGCCCCCTCTGATGAGTGCAGCACGCTGGGGCTTATACGTAGAGATATGTGCCTGCGTGAGTGTGTGTGTGTGTGTTTGGTACGGACCGCTGCATTGCTATGCAGTAGATTAGAGAGAGTGTGACACTGTGTATGCGTGTGTATGTACAGATAGGAAAGAGAATGCTTATTCTACCCTGTTTTGGAGCCAAGCATATCATGCTCCTGTGTGTGTGTGTGTGAAGGCTCTGCAGGACTTGCATTTCGATGACACGGAGTTGTGCGTAACAGCCACGTCATTCTGGCGAGAACCAGCTCTCCAAAAAACACAAAGCGCAGTGATAATATCAAACCAAAGCGACTCATATCCCCTTTTTATCAGCGTTTACATCAGCGAGGGTTTTAACTCCTTTTCAATATTTGTGAGAATGTTGCAGGGCCATTATCAAAAAAACACAGCTCTTTATGCAGCAAATACACACAAAAATGAAACATCACATGACATAACTGAATTGTTTCTCCTCCTTTTTGCATACGTTACACTATACACAGATTAGATTACATAACTTGACATACAGTTAATGCTGCAATCCTTAACTTTTCTCTTTATCGCCACCTCTGTTTAAACTAAAAATTGCAGTGTACTTTACATACATTTCTTTACGCATGTTGAAGTCATTTCCTAGGTTATCAGACCCAACAGTTTTATTTAAAAATCATTATTGCAAGCTTACCATTGTGAATCGGGGTAAGATAAGGGGACCGGTTTGAACGCTGATCTGTTATGTATTTTTGTTCATTTTTAACCAAAAGAGTAACGGATTGCAGCTTTAGGAGTATAACCCTACAAAGTTTAGCTCAGTTCATTTCCGAAATCATATCCAATTTCTGGCTGTTTATTTGAGCATCTCTTCTGAAACCACAGGAAACATGTGATTAATCTCATGAAAAAAATCTGGAAAAAATGACACGTGTCTTTTCATCTGTTGGATTAAAATCACAATTCAAAGCACTTTCAAAACCTTTCTATCCATAATAAATGGCACAATTTGAGGTATCACTAATCTGTAACAAATGGTGTGGAAAAAAGATAAGGTTTAACACAAAGTTAAGGTGAAGGGTTTGATCAACCTAATAATTGATAAAAACGTTGTTACATTTATATAAAAACTCACATTCTTTCGGCATGCAAAATGCAAAAAAAAGATGCAAAATCTAGAAAGATCTGGCGCTCATAACCCTTCTGCTCCATCAGACACAGGAACACAGAGTCTGATGGGCACAGCAGATGAAGTGCCAGAGGGTAAAGAGGCTACCGCCAGACTCAGGCCTGAATTTCATGAAGGATCTAAATTTAGAGATCCCATTAAAGTATTTATTTAGAGACACTTAGAGACAAGAAGACACGCACCACACACATCAACACCTCGCTGATGTCTCGCAACTGAGGATCTCCATCGTTCTCTTTTGCCTGAGTGTCAGTCTGGTCTTATTTTTTTCCTCTTTCTGTTATGAGTTATCATTTTCCCCTTCGGCTGCTTCTGCTGTTTGTGTGTATGTTGGTAAGTTGTCAAACGTGTGTCAGAGCGAATGAAATGTTTTGCCGCAGGGAAGCCCAGATGAGCGGTCTTCTTGATAAATGTATTGTTATGCTTTACTATCAAATGGCAGATTCAAGTTAATCAGTCAATCATGGAGGTATTTCCTCTAGGGACCGCGAGCTCATGCTGTGCTTGGGTGCTTTCACCTCTAAATGACTCCAAAGTTTCATTTTTAGGCTCTGAAATATTAGGCATAGAAAGATAAGTAACTGTAGTTTTACTGTATAAAACCTTCCAACAAACTAACATAATGCATCACAGTCTTTTGGCATTGTATATATAGATAGATACTTTCTGAATAAGGCTTTTTAGTTTTAAGTTTTAGTCCTAGTTTAAGAATACATTGTAACAATCAAAGAAATGTATTTCTTAAGCTGAAATGCACAGAACAGGGTGACATTCAAATGATTTCCCATTAGTGGAAATAATTTGATCCCATAAAGATCCCCTGTCAGAGTTTACTGAGTCTCTGTTTACTTTGGAAATAACATCTTTGACATTTTTATTTTCCTCCAAACGACTCTCCGATTCGCAGAAAAGCCCATTTTGGCCCATGTCAATGTTTATAACTTTCCCCGACGGTTCCAAGCTTTTATTGGCGAACACATGCGAGTGAAACACGCAATCTTTGCTTACAGTTTAAAGCATCGATCAGATCTTCTCTGAGACGGTAACCGACATACAGACGCAACAAACGTTTAAAGCAACCGCAGTGATTTGACAACACGTGCATTGACTTCTCATCAATCAACCTGACGTCAGGGCTGTGTTTCGACTCGTCGCTCGCTATTGTGGAGATTATTGAAGAGTGTTATTGAATTTGTTCCTTACGTGTACGTGTAGCTTGACAGCTGAATGGCCGGATGCGTGTTTCATTGACAGATCTGTGATTCAATCTGGCTTCAAATCTATTTGAGATCTGGGGCTCGAAAATGGTCCTTTGAGCAATTCAAATCCACGTCATTGATAATTAGGAAGATGCATAAGCGCCTGTTTTTCTGACAAATACAAGCGTGCATGCACTGCCGACCTCTCAGACACAAACATGTTCCTGCAAACACACACACAGACGCACGGAGTGCAGATCTGATGTCTCTGAGGCCTGTGTGGATCACTGCCTCATCATCTGCTCCATTAAACACATTACAGCTGTTACATCTCTGCGGTGCCCATGTTTATTTCTCCTCTCCTTTCCTCCTCTCTCCTTATCTCTCATCTTCTTGTCTTATCTTTTCTCTTTGCTTCTCTCACCTTTTCTTCTCCCCTTCTTTTGCTCTTCCGCGTGTTTGCGTATCTCAGGTGCTCTTGCGACGCGTAATCTTTGGACACATGCACACCTCACACGCACACAAAGATGGAGGCAGGGCGACTGACTGTGTCTATTCCACAGAAAGCTGCATTCGTTTAGCATCAATTTACACTGTCATTAAACTAAAATTATATCAGTGTTTATAGTGTAATTCCATGCTTGATTGCTTTCAGAGAAATGCGTCGCCAATCTGCGCATGTGTATCATACATAATGTCTCAAATGGGCAGCCTCTCTATAAAGGCGAGAGTTTTTGAGGGTGTGTGTGTGTGTGTGTGTGAGCCCTGACTGCCACTCCCAATACATTGAACCATTAAAATGTATAATTTCATGGCTCTCAATTATGAACAGCCATCTGCTCCCTATTTTTCAAAGGGCACTGCTTCTTACTTTTTATTTATCCAGATATTGGCTTCTGTTTGTCCACCTCTCTCTCTCTCTCTCGCCCTCTTCCGGGTCTCATCTCCATTCTCTCTCTCTCTGTCAATCACCCTGAGGAGCCTCTTCTCTTTTCCAGTCGTCATACATGTATGGAATAAAACACACGTCATTCTTTGTATGAGGGTGTGTGGGCCTCTCATAGAAATTGTTCCTGTTCGTTATTATCACATGAAGAGTCTGTGTGTGACCTCGTTCAGCAATCCCTCATCAAAGCGTCCACTTTATGTGCTGGGTCGAACATTTCAGAGGGAACTGAACGCAAACCTCGTCGCATGCGGGATTTGAGCCCGTTTTCGGTTTCCACATTTGTCGTGATGAAATGCTTTTTAAAATTAATGGTGCATTTTAAACCCCATTTACAGGAACAGTTCGCCAAACAATGACAACATTCTGTCATCAATGACCTTCTAAAGACATGCGATAGCTAAGCCAGAAAGCTTTAAGCCAATAACGACAAAGATTTCATTTTGCGATATCTTTTTGATGTTGTCATTTCATTTGCTTTGGATTTAATATTCTTTTAATAAAACATTTGGTGGTAGAGGGCCATCATTTTTATATTTGTATAAATGTTTATCGGTATAATAAATTCTCCAAACTTTCATACGTTTTCATCTGCTCTACCATAATGAACACATGGTTTTACTTTTCCATCATCAAACACTTACCAAACAGGGCGTAAACACTCCGTTATGTTTATCCAAACAGAGAGGAGCCGAACACTTTATGTGATATATCGAACAGACACGCAAACGATCGCCTATTAGATGGATTTATGATGTAATATGAATATATATTTCTCTTTCCCTGAGCGGAGATCCCTCTGTTTATCACTCGTTCTGTTCATCAGAACTGATGGAGGGTAAGTAGCTCAGCTTAGCTTTGCTCAGGGGAAGGTATTGTGCTTTCTCTAATACCTACATATCTTGTGAGTCAAAGCTTGCACAATATGCTCACACACACACACACAATGGGATGCTGACTATCTGAAGGGCCGTTTGGCAATTCTTACCGCCAAACCGTGCACAGCTGAAAATAGAAAGAGAGCATAAGAAAAAGTTACGTTATATGCGCATACATTGTTAAAAAAACGTTTATTATTATTATTGATAAATAAACTCCTCCTCTAAAACAGGTTTCTATGTTGGCTGATGTCACCAAGTACTCTTATTTTTAGCCCCTCCCCTTCCAATCACCTGTCGTATAGATGCCATTTTTACCATCCAATCAATTCCTGATAGATTCAATTGAGTTCCACTCTGCATTTTTCTCCTTCTGCTCATATCACATTGTGTCACATTAAACAGTTTGAATGGTATTTCACGTTGACTTTTAAACATCTGCTTTAAATTCAGAATTCAAAACAATTCACATACCAACCTTGTCTGTGTAAAGTATTTTATATACACGCACATAAATACACACACACACACATATATATAAATTGTATTCATGGAGTAAACTCCACCCACATTCACTGATTCTTTTCTGTCATAACTGACATCACGGCACAGATGCTATCAACATCTTGACCTGTATTGAACCCATAGCATTCCTTTAACCCTTAAAAAATCATGAAGTGATTTTTAAACACAAAGACACAACACATAAACGCACACAAAGGCTGCTGAAGAGACTCCGCGATCAATAACAACCCACTGATTTCGACATCTCCATCTGTGTGCGCTGTCAAAAGGACCAACGGAATTACATTCCTATTTTGACAAGCTGTATGTGTTCACCCTTCAACCACATTCAATCTGTGTGTAAGTGTGTGTGTGTGTGAAAGAGTTATATCCCTGGAGAAATAGAAGATTAACACTATAACAGGCCCTCCTGTCTGCCAAAGTGCGTCATCGCTCCCCTCCTGCTGAACTCTCCACTGCATGGATGCAGGAATGAAATCAACAATGCGGGGGAACGCCACACAGTTAGCAGAGATCAATCACAAATTTGGGTCAGATTCCAATAATCACACACATCACAGGTTGTAAAATAATGTTACATGAGCAAACACATGCCTCGCGGCCTCACACATGCACATAAACGTGCTTGCAGCTGAATAAAGTAGATTTCTTCCAACGTTTTTAGAAGGTTTTTCTTGAGAACATTTTTAGCACCCTTACAAAACATGGAACATTTTATGGTTTAGATAAAGGAAGTTATCTAGAGATATTCGAGCGACGTTTTTTGGCAGCAAGACAAGTATGTCTTCCTATTTTGTGAGCGCAAGTTTACGTCATCCCTAAAAAAAAAATATATATTTGGCAGGTCGGGGGTGTGGTTTACATTCAGTACATTCAACGTTTACATTTTTATCAGTATATGTGTTCCCCGGGTATCGAACCCACAACCTTTGCTCTGCCAAAGCAATGCCCTACCAGTTGAGCTAAAGGAACATTATTCATTGGCCCCAAAGTTCAGAAGAGGCAAACATCTCCTGCTGATTCCAAAGCAGGAATGTTAGAAAGACAGCTGACCTTTCAGTTCACCCGGGGCAGGTAAGACTCTGATACAACCGGACATCTGCACAAGCGATGGGTTTCAAATGCCAGAACAGGCCGTGTGATGGGTGGGCACGTCTGCAGTTCCCTGAAGATCATGCTGTACATTGGATAAGGAGACGGAAAAACAAAAAATTAGCGAAGGAAGCTCTGATGTGTCAGTAAACTCTTATGAAGTGTGTTATGGAGTGTGTTTGAAAGCTAAGTTATCTGTCTTGCGCAATAAAACAACTCAGGCGGCCTGAAATTGAACTCAACCAATGGGGTGAGCTGGGAGGCAAGACTATGCGATAAATTAGAACCGAACAGCATAAGTTCATTTCTAAAGCTTAAGTGTGTATTTGTTCCTGGTTAAATTACTTCCTCTTATCCCGGCTTAAAATAAAGAGTGTATTTCCTGAGTTTGTTGTGAAGGCTTTTGAGGCTGACAGGCATACACAAACAAGACCACCACAAACACACACACACACACACACACAGATTCCAACTCATAGATTGCCTTTAATTATCAAGTGACTTTAATTACTGAAGACATTTAAGGAGAGCAAACAGGTTTAACCGGAGTAAATATGTTAAATATGCTAACTAAGGTTAAGCGCTGTTGTTCAGCACACCTGACACACAGCTACACACTGCAGGTGGGAGAAAACGGCAGCAGTCACAGACTTTTAATGAAAAGTAATATTAATATGCAAGCGGAAGGTTTTATAATGTAAAACTGCCTCATTACATGATAATGTATAAAAGTTAAATGGTTTGTTTACCCAAAAGTTAACATTGTCATCCTGCAAAGATGGACATGGAGCTCCCCAAAGACTAAGGGGACCATTAAAATAGCCATATGATTCATGCACTACAGTCCAAATAAGCAAATAATGCCTTTTCATAAAGTTCACAAGAAAAACGTGTGAACTACGACTGGATTTTTGTGTGCAGGTTGAACTGTCCATTTTAAGCACACAATAACGTCCCATACTCAAGAGTCATGTAGCTATGTGTAACGTCCATTCCATTAATAAATGCACGTCCCATTGTAGTGAAAGCCCCTTAATCTTTCCACAGCTGAGGACAAACACTCCTCGTTCTCGCTAGACGTGAAAACAAACGTGATTCGCAATGAAATGTAAAGGAAACGAACGGGTGTGCAGGAAACACCGGGGTCTTATTGGGAGTTGTGCGCCGCGAGACATCTGTCATGCCCCGGCGATCCTCTCGCGCGCGCACTCTCTCTCTCTCCAGCCCTCGTCACATCACGTAAGTTTCTCTCCCGTATCCATTGATCTACACGGGCAGCCCCCCCTTCCGCTATTGACGTGAGGGGATATAAAAGGAGCGGTCGGTGTGGGAGCTCTCGGTAGTTTTCTCTTATTGCTCAAATCCACCCGGACGGACGGAACGGAGATGTCGGGCACTTTGCGCGCGCAGCTGTGCTTCCTCTTGTTGAGCGTCACGGCTCTCCGAGGACACGCGCGCTTTCTGGACATACAGGTGAGATTCAGACACCTGCGCACTCAATACTAGACATGCATTTGTATATATCGTGCATAGCTGCGTTCTTCTGCCGTTTTGTGTATGTTGTTGTGACAAGATTTTATACGAGCGTATATTTATAAATGCTTTGGCATTAAACATTCATTATATAATGGTATTGTCTAATTTATGATTTTATATATGTATGTGACGTGCAAATCTCCCTTCTACAACGTTTCGTTCTGTTTTTAAAAGAAAGGTTTCCAATTCCTTCTGTTCCTAATCAGTAATAAAACATCAAAAATGTTTTAGGTCTACAAAAAATTACTAAACACTAATTTAAGTAAATTATATTAAACTGCGGAGGAGTGTCTTTTGAATCGAGGGAATTCTAAGCCAATTTCAGTCTCTGAATCCTAAGGGCTAAACAACAGAATCCAAATCCCTCATTTCCTCTCCCGTTTCCACAACATAAACAAACACAATGGAATTTATTAGTAATTTCCTCCCTTTTTTATTTTTTGTAAATCTAACCTTGTGATTCCCATACTGTACTATTTCTTGTTGTATTATCAGGATAACGAGATCAGCCCGGAAGGATTATTATCGTTGTTGAATTCTGAACTCAAGAGGGAATTACCTGAGGAGTTTGTGTATCGCCGGGCGCTCAGTAAGTGATAACGGAACCATATCAGAACCAGCTCATTAATGACACAAAGCTGGGGATTTCATTTGCCAAAACCTCACTGACGTCATGGATGTTATTAAAGATTTCAATCATGTTGTTGCTTTCAAATTTATTTCAATATGCATGTCTAGCATCTAACTTTTAACTGTTAATTTGGTAGCAATATGTTACTTTATGTAAGCTACTAAATATATAAATATACATTAATGTATTTGACCCCATACAGACCAATCAATAGTTACTACTTTAAAAAATATATTTATTTAGTATATTTCCAAGTAGCACTATTGTTGTCTAGTTTTATATTATTTACCTTTGACTGTATCTTCCACATCTCTCAGGATGTCTGGATATGGTGGCCATAGAGGGTCAGTTCACATTCACAGCGGACCGGCCGCAGTTAAACTGTGCTGTGTTTTTTATCGGGGAACCCAGTGACATCATCAGCATCGAGTACGATTCTGTCAACATCGACTGCAGAGGAGGAGATTTTGTCAAGGTGACTGATCGCACGCACATTTTACTGATATCTGACACAAACACCACAAATGAGAAACTACACATACATGAATCACACAACGTCAAAAGAAGCGAAACAGCACACAAAACTACGATGACAACACACGTCATTGAAGTCATTACAAACGTAATAATTTTATCAAGTACGACCAGAGTACAACCAGATTTTCATATTCATGTCACACAAATGTGGACAAAGAAATGTAGTTTAATTGGACCGAAACTAATGAATTCAGATATCGTTAAAGTTATTCATCTTAACCGGAATTAATTCCTGTTCAATGGAACGGAAAGAGGAGCGGAAATTAAATCTAATTCATTGGCAATAAAATAAAACTGGCATGAGCTCAAGTGAAGTGAAACTGAATTAGAGCAGAAACGAACACAAGGGAATACAGATTAACTGATTCTGACCTGATCAGAACTCGTGAGTATGAGAGCGAGAAATATTAATCTGACAAATTTAGGACGAACTGACACTGACAAAAATGCTACAATGCTATTCTTGAAAGCACATTGGATTATGTAACTAACATAAGGCATGAATTTTTGGTACCATAGTATATATCACAGTACCACAGTATTACCTTATCTGAAACTATCACGCCACGTTTTGGGGAAATTACAATGGGTGATTGAGTTCCTCTGAAATAAATTCGAGCAAAGGTGTATTATGTAAAATGTAACTTCTTGAGTCGACTTACATTGATTTGAGATCTTGTGATAACCTTTAAGGTATTTGATGGCTGGGTGATGAAGGGTGAAAAGTTTCCAAGTGCACAGGACCATCCTCTTCCTCTGTATGAGCGTTACTCCGATTACTGCGACGTTGGAGCGGCTCGGCCAATCGTACGGTCCTCTCAGAATGTCGCTATGCTGTTCTTCAGACTCCACCAATCCGGGAGCAGCTTCACAGTAACGTTCCGCAAACTCATCAACCCCTTTCGTAAGTACACGCACACATACAGTAACACAAAAACAACAAGCTGAAATACAACTAGAAACCATCTAAAAAAATGTAGCTATCAAATATGCAGCAACAAGTTATGGTTTTAGTAAAGATGACCCTTATAGCTAATATGAGATACTGAATGTTAACTGTCTTTTTCTTTCTGTAGCTTGTAATGTTGTCTCTCAGACCCCAGAGGGCAGTTTCACTATGGTAATTCCTCAGCAGCACAGGAACTGCAGTTTCTCCATCATCTACCCAGTGGAGATCCAGATAGGAGAGCTCAGCCTCGGCCAACACAATGATCTCAAGGTGGGCATGGAGCTACACCTAATTGTAAGGTGGTAATGCCAACCAATCAGAATTAAGAATTGAACAGCGCTGTGGTATAATAAATAGCCCTGGTTTGATGTGAACTGAGGTGTGAATTCAAGCAGATTTTTTGTCTTTTAAAAAGTTCATATAAAATCATATTATTATTTGTGAAACACAAGTTTCTTCGTTAAAAAGAATGTTAAATGATGCAACAGTTTACATAAAAATGTGTTTTATAAATAAGCTCTATAATGAGGAATGGGACACATCTGTTGTGTGTTTTCCATGTGTAGAGGTCTATTCTCGGCTGTGCAAGTTCTGGAGACTTTGTTGAACTTCTTGGAGGAAATGGTATGGACACGTCCAAGATGTTTCCCATGGCAGATATCTGCTACTCCTTCAATGGTCCAGGTGAGAATTCCCTCTTTGTTTGTTCTTTTGCATTTTATTGTTATTTTTGGGTGTAATATTAATTTTCTGCCACAAAGAACCATATAAACTTTCTGTTTGTCTTTTCCCTCATTAGCTCAACTGAAGGTTGGATGTGACAACAGTGTGGTCAGAATGGTGTCGAGTGGGAAGTTTGTGAATCGAGTTAGTTTCCAGTATCGGCTACTGGGACACCAAGAGCTTCAGCAAATGAAGGGCAACAGCGTTGAAGATGTATGTTTAAGAGCCTAAGACCTACCCCTCATTCTCTCTCTCTTTCCTCCTTCTGTTGGGGGGAAGTGCAAAACTAACTTCGGTTTGATATTTAAGAGCCGTTGGGCCTTTATTGTATATTTTCCATAAAAAATTATTTATTTATTGGCTCATCATTTTATTTTACTCCTCTGTTCTTTTTAATATCATAAACGTGTAAAATCTGTGGCTGATGTTAAATAAAATACGTACTTGTGTTGGTGCACATTAGCGGTTTTACTGGTTTTATTGGTCACTTACGGTAGAATGCACACAAGAGGTACCACACAAGTATTAAAATTCAGTACATGTATGAAAAATGTAACTGTCTTTATTTATTTATCTGTATTAAAGAACTTTTGTAATAAAATCAGTCAACATGAGCAAATCGAACTCTGGGTACAACTTTCCTCTTATTGGCGAAAATATTTCAAAAACATCTCATTTGTAAGATTACAAATTTATATCTGATACAGTCAAGAAATTACCTGGTGATTCGTTTTTAAAGCAAGACCTTCGAGTACTGTGTGAGAGGTGAACGTAAACACTTCTACATGAAATTGGCTTATTGTTTGTGCGCTGAAAACAGAAGCACGCTTGAGAAAATAAAAGGTGCCGTTCGGCAGTAACCAATTATCTCGCCATGTGTAATTTTTTACACAATGTCAACATTCATCATCTGCCAAAGAGCAATGATTGCTTGAGAACATCGCTGATTTATGATGACAGGGTAAAATGTTAAATCACTACGGCATACCTGCAGCTATTGCTTTCCTGATAGAGTCTACGCTCTCCAGTTCAGCAAACAAATGAGCAATCAACTACTAACATATGGAAAATCACAACGTTGAAATAACATCCGAACCACTAAGAGTTTAGCTGATAGTTACGTATAATCGTAACTTCCTGATTGGATCGCCTGCGTTTGAAGCAATTACAGTATATTGTGTTTTTTGTGTTATTTTTGTGTGAGTAAGGAGGTTTCAGTCACTCAGCTTTATGTTTCTGCTTGCATTAAAACAAAAGTTTGTGGGCTGACAGTAACGACAAAACTGCTCAGAATGTCAGTTTGGAGGATTTAGTTTTGCCTCATCCCGTCAAATCTGTCCTACTCTGAAGGTCAACAGTGAGACGGGTCTGTCTTGTGCATGCCACGGGCGCCTCCCACGCGCCTCACACGGCCTGACCTCCACTGTCCCCCAACATGACGAGTGCCACACCCCCTCAACAATTATTAAAACATAAATATTTATATCTGATCCGCCCCGTTTCCTCATTAATGAAAATGACCCGACTGCTGCATAACTTAAAAATAAAAAATTCATTTCCACACTGTTTCATCACACAAAGAAAACAAACCAAGAAACGATTTACATTTCTAAACTTGACAACCAAAAAAATGATTTTGTCGGCATACTGTACATTTACGATATGTTGTGTGAACGTTTGCACAGAACGTCCCGTGAATGAAGTGTGTATGTGTGTGAATCTATGATGTCGGCGTCTCTGTGGGATTTGATGAGGTGGGTCACCTCACGCTTGATTAAAGGTTGCCGTTCACATTATCCCGGTCGGAACCGCGTGCTCCAGAGAGAGTTTAGCAAGATAATTGATAATGAACTGAGACTCCCAGCAGGAGACGTACAGGATAAGCACAGCTGCGCTAGTTCCCTGCTGCGCGCATCAACGGAGAAATCAGCCGAGGCTGGAAATTACACCACCTCTGTCCCACGTGGGCCTGTTCGCGAAGAAGCGAGAGAGAATGACTAAGAAAATTGCATCATGAGATACATTAGCGTAGCTGAGAATAGCTAGGTTTAACAACAACTTTCATTATGACCTACGCCACTGCGAAAACAAGTCACTTTATCAAACTGATCAGGTAACAGCTGAAAAGAAAGGTCACTTTGAAGTAAACACAAACATCTCACCCCTTTTAATATAAAT
>JAZGTJ010015986.1:0-12997 GCA_036877575.1 Botia almorhae | reverse complement strand
GTGAATCAGAGCAGCCATTGCTGTAAAGGGTTCTGTAGAGCCAGTGGAATCAAATGATGGATAATGAACGGGCCTGATTGGTTGATTCAGTGTGATGTATATACTGTATATACTCATTCTGTTTGGTCTGGGTATGAGTGAGTTTTACTAAATAGCTTTTCGCAGATTGATTTACAACGTCCAATAGGGTGTGAGGCCCAGGTGACATCAGCAGAAAAGGTTATTTGTTTCAGAGGTGAAACATTTGAATGAAATATTTTGAAGACAAACATTATTTCTACATGAACTGACAAATCATTCACAATTCACAGTCACAACAGTTATAAACCTCTCACCGTTTTTCACTGGAGCCAAGATATTCGATTTCATTTGTGACCTTTGTGATCTCATCCCTGAGTCGCTAATAAAAAGACAACAGAAATAAAAGAGTTTATCATGAGGAGAGCTGAAGGGGCGGCTGTGTATCTCACAGTCAGCAGTGACGAGCAGACTCCAATCTAACACAGAGTTAACACACTGAGAATCACACAAATCTTATTATCAAGAATACGAAACAGTCATTACACGGTGTGACACCTGCATCAGATATCAAGATGAAGTGACGTTTGTTATGTTTGTTATTCTGTCTGGAAACCAACAGAATCTCCAAGCTGAAAAGAAAAGCAATCAGGAACGTCCGGCAGAAATCAACTTTGTTTCTATTAGACAAACATTACATGAGAAATTGACCAAACACACCACCAGCATCAGAGAAAGTGTAAGAGAGTCTTACGAAGAGATGATTGTCTGTCTAAATGAGCTAATCTCTGATCTCTCTCTGATCCTATGAGAAGATCTGTTCTTCTTTTGAATGAATCACCTGTATGTCCTCCAGCAGCTCCTGCTTGCGTCTCCTGATGTTTTCCAGCTCCTGTTTCTCCTCTGGCGTCAGATCGTCCGGCACTTAGTTTGAAGGCAAACCAAAACAACCAATAAGTGTTTGCATGCAGAAACACAATTCTAACCAATTCAAGTAAGCAAACAGTCAAACTGCAGCTTCACAACTTAAATGTCTGACAACATTTTTCTCAAAGGTTTCTGAAAGGTTACATGACAAGGGTCAAAAGAAACATCTCTTACATTTTGTTACTTAACGAAAACATTGGAAAAATGTTCTTACAACCTAAAATCCACAACATCAGTTTTAGTGTTTCGATCCATTAAACCAGATGAGAAAACCCAACTGCCCCACTGGAGAACAGAACCAGCAGCAGAAACCAAACTCCTAAGATCCAGTTCTCTCCAGAACTCCATGTGTAGAGCAGTAATGATGCTATGGAAGATGAGTCGACACGCTTCTCAGACCCACAGAGATAAAGATGAGGAGTTTAACCTACAAACAGCTGAGCGATATCTCGACTGCTCTGCTCTCCTCACAAACTGTGCTGTACAGTAAAATGACCCACTCCTCTCCTTGTGCTCTTTATCTCTCCCCGTAAACCTCTCTCTCTCTCTTTATGTCTCCTCCTCCACATACTAATTCCAGCTCACTCAAGAGCTCCACCTTCAGGGTCAATTTTATTACTTCATGGAAACGTCAAGGAAACATTCTTACAACCTTAAATTGTTAGCTGGGATTACACAACCAATAACAACAGCTTCTCGTCCTCAAACACTTCCATGATTCGGGGACACTGTTTATCACCACGGCAACAACACCAGACAGATGTAACATTTAATTACACAGAGCGACTGTACTGAGGACCTACAGAAGAGCCAGCACGAACGCTGGTTTACATTACAAAAGCATAAACTGAATATGGACAAATGTGAGCTGTTTCTCTGCAAACAACACGATACACTGACATTTGTGATAGATGAGACTTCCACAAACTGCAGCATGTGTATTTGACAAACTCACCTGCGGGTCCAGCTGGACAGACCATGGGACAAATGATTGCCTGGAAACTAGAGGCACACAGTTCACTCAGCGTCCCCATCACTCGCCGTCAGACTCTCTCAGCGTATGTGAAACCAGTTTCACAAAAACACAAAAACCTGCTTCCCTTGTTGTCTGAGAAAGTTTGTGAAGACACCTACAGTTTTTAACACTTACAGACACCTACAGTTTTTAACACTTACAGACAAATAAAGTTTTTAACACTTACAGACAAATACAGTTTTTAACACTTACAGACAAATACAGTTTTTAACACTTACAGACACCTACAGTTTTTAACACTTACAGACACCTACAGTTTTTAACACTTACAGACACCTACAGTTTTAATCACTTACAGACACCTACAGTTTTAATCACTTACAGACACCTACAGTTTTTTAACACTTACAGACACCTACAGTTTTAATCACTTACAGACACCTACAGTTTTTAACACTTACAGACACCTACAGTTTTAATCACTTACAGACACCTACAGTTTTTAACACTTACAGGCACCTACAGTTTTTAACACTTACAGACACCTACAGTTTTTTAACACTTACAGACACCTACAGTTTTTAACACTTACAGACACCTACAGTTTTAATCACTTACAGACACCTACAGTTTTTAACACTTACAGACACCCACTGTTTTTAACACTTACAGACACCTACAGTTTTTAACACTTACAGACACCTACAGTTTTTAACACTTACAGACACCTACAGTTTTTTAACACTTTATCATGAATCGGTTTTTCTCCTTCATGTTTTCCTGCAGATTCCAAAGCAAAGACCTCAGACTGATGATCCAACTGCGTCACTTGCTGATCTCTCCAGTCCGATGTGTGCGCCCACTCTCTCTCTCTGACTGCTTGTATTCTTTCTCTCTCTCTCTCTCTCAGTCTGTCAAAAAATCTTTGACGTTCACACCCTCATAACTGACCCAGAGAAAACCGAACCAGTTAAAACATACAGTATGAACATTAAACACAACAATAAAAAAGTCACGATTGCAGTTCCAGCATGAGAATAATGTTCTCATCAGATAAACACACTGTGAACATCCACAACTGCCCGTATTGTTCTGTGTTCTGATAACATGTCTTGATAGCACAGCTGAAGAGACAGAACTCTGTGTCAGCACAGCTGAAGAGTGAGAACTGTGTCAGCACACCTCTGTAGGTGCTGGTGTTTTTCATTCGGCCCTTCTTCAAAAGCACATGAAACTGTGAAACTGAAAGGTTGCCTTCTGTTGTTCCAGGAAACCACAATGGTCAGACATTTGGACTTCCTCTGTATTCCTCTATATTTAAATTAGAAAATAAAGATGAGACCCAATTAGAAAGGCTGTGCATCTTTCTATGAACCATAAGCCCAGGAAAACCTCTCTCTCTCTCTCTTGCTCTGGGTCTCAGTTGGAGCGCCGAGCACTCGAGTTATGTGTGACGATCTACATTTCATCCTGAGAGCTCCTCTGGACTTAAAAGCACATGATGTGACCAGTGAACCCCTCCAAACCCACAGCATCATGACAGAGCCGTCACTATGCCAACCAGAACAAACACAACACACAGTGTCTCACTGATGCTTTCTCTGTTTTAATCTTAACTCGCATACTACAAACTTCTTTATTAAGTTTCAAATAGGTCATTACCGTCATCTATAAAACTGTAAACCATGCGAGTGTACATTGTTTACATAAACAACCATATTTGCTGACATGTGGAAATAATAATTGCAGTAATTTTCTGGCACAGACGAAGTAGTTTTTGAACCTTGTACACTTTTCTAATGTAAAGTAAGAATCACTATAGTGCAGAGAATCTGTCCTCCGCGGTATACACAGCTTAGAGATACACTCAATAAAATCTTAAATCTTGGGATTATTTCTTCAAGCCCTTTTAAATCAGGAAATCTGGATATTTTTGTGGAAGTAGACGCCATCTTTTGGACATTGTGTGTTAGTGCACATATTTGTATTGACGTCTACTAAAATATCAGCCATCCTCTCTTCACCTGGTGCATCTGTACTGCGGGTTTATTTTCTGTCCATCACTTTCTGTAAACTTAACACTTCAGTGTGTTTACGTGAGCTTGCTCAAGTAATGGACAATAACAGCAGAAGTTTTGGCAGAAGAAACACATCAAAACAAACCCTCCCATTAGCCTCTCGCTACCTCTGATTGGAGCATCAGATTCAGTGGGAGGAGTTAACCACATTGAGTGACAGCTGAAAGAGGTAAACTGAGGACAGATTCAGAGGTTTCCTGTGCAGCGTTGCTTCTTCCTGGATGTGACACTGTGCCACGTCTGCAGCTGTAACCGTGTGTAATGAGCTCCAGATACTGTACCTGTCCACTTACAGATCTCAGGTCAGACTGTCCCTGACATTGATGCTTCTGTAATGGCAGGGAGATGTGACCCTAATGTAATTTTAGGTTGTAAGAATGTTTCCCTAATGTTTCCATTAAGTAACAAAAATGTTCTATGAATGTTCAAAATATCCAAGTTTTTAATATTACTTGGTTGATTGGTTTAACTTGCAGAACGTTTACAGAATGTTAACAAGTGTTCAGAGAACGTTTCCTGTTAGCTGGGACAGGGGGAAATATAGGGAAAATATAACAATTAATGAACCAGTTAACATGAGACAGAAACATCTGCTGCTTTAAATCTGTGAGTGACTGTCAGTGTGAATCATGCATCAGACAGCTTTCATTCAGAATTAACATTATATACATATAAATACATTATATGACTGTGACCAGTCGTCTGACACCTTGACTGCAAAACTAATGTGGAGAGACAGCATTTAGTTTACTGATTGGTCATCTGTAGTCATGTGACTCATGTGTCAATTTAAAAAGGGGTGGGGTGTGTTTAGATCCCGCTGCTCATGAAATTCACTCATTTTCCGGTCCCAACATGAGTTCAGGAAAACTGTTTGGAATACAGGGTTTCTCTGTTAGCTTTTGTTCACTGCTTTAGAACAGATCTGTGATCAGCGGTGTCAAACTCAGCTCCTCAGAGTTCAGCTCCAGCAAACCTGTCTGGAAGTTTCTAACGATCCTGAAGACCTTGATTAGCTGGATCAGGTGTGTTTAATTAAGGTTGAAGCTAAACTCTGTAGGACACTGATCCTCCAGGAGCTGAGTTTGACACCTCTGCTCTAGATGATATATAGAAACAGATGCCCACATTTAACCACACGCTCTGTTTGTGGCGTGTCTGTTGTTTTTGCACATGAAATCCTGTTACATTTGACAAAAAAAGCAATAAAATGACAAAACACTTCACTGTATGATGAGTCACAGGAAAACAAAACCAGCAGCAGAAAAGCTGCGTGTTTACAAAATATTCAAGACACATAAAATAAGTCAAAATAAACACACACACGTACCACAACCATCAGTTCAGAAGTGAATGAAATTAGTTTTGTGAACTTTCTCAACTGAATCTGAAATCTGAGTTTATTTTGTCCTTTAATCTTTCAAAACACACACACAGTAAACCTTTGAAAGACTAACGTTAACTATACAAACATGCAAACAGACACAACTGTAAAGCAACACAGCAAAACACAAACCAAAAGTACATTGCACAAGAACTTTCCTAACAGATGGACATGACAGCGTCATCATGTGATCAGCTTGTGCATCTTCAGTGTTGCGAATAAAACTCGTTTATCATCGTGACAGTTCACACACGTATCGTTTTAAGTCGTTCTTTCTTTTGAAATGTCGCGCTTACCGTAATCGTCCGCCTCCATCCTGCAGCTGTTAAACTGAGTTTACTGCAGCGCTGAGTTACCAGCATCACTTCTGCTTGACTGCGCACACGGGCATGAATGAAAACCGGATCATGAACCAGTTTATAATCCCAGCTAACGGTTCTAGATTCTAAGAACGTTTCATTCACATTTCCATTAGTAACAAAGCGTTAAAACAAACGTGAAGTTATCGTGCATGTTCTAGGAACCAGGCTGTATTATTACCTGGTCATTCAAACCTTTTTAATTTTGTAATGTTTTCACTAACTACTTAAAAATAACGTTTTTTGTATATGTGATATATAACGTTAAAAAACGTTTTACTAATGTTACTGCAAGAACGTTTTTGATACTTTGTGAGAACTTCTGGGGAAGGACAGCCGTTCTGAGAACTGTAATGACCCCAAATCAACAGCGATGTTTATGTGCTGTAACGAGGTTCAAGACACGATCATTCATTTTTTATATTCAAGAACTGCAAAGCAACTAAAAGAGAAAGATTTGTACAATCTGAACTGGTTTTCGTCTCTCTCTCCTTTCAGTTTGTTCTCACCATGTTTAATTCTGTCCAGCAGGAGTCCCTCCATCCTCATTTAAAAGACGAGACGCAAACCAGCCCTTTAAATAATCCAAATAATAAATGCGCCATTCCTTTATTAAACAAATGATCATGTATATATTTAAATACGAATGTTCTCACCCACCAAAAATACAAGAATTTTGTGTGTTTCCTCCTACACGCTTTGTTTCATTTTTATTCATGGACTGAAATGTAAAATTATGTTGGCGTACTTTTAAAATGTGTAATTTCGCCTGCACATTATTTTGTTATAATTTTGTTGTAATTTCATTTCTTAAACAGTATTTACCTGTTGTACAGTAACTTACTGCGTCTGTTTCCAGTTAACAAATGATAGCAGCACGTGATGGTTCATTTAATAGTTATTCCAAACACACACATCCAAAAATAACGATAGGAAAATCTGCTGGAAAAACACAGTGCGCTGTTAGGAAATGACGGACGGTGAACTACAGCACTGTGTCATATTCCATGTGCAGATGTAAAGATTATATCGCTGTGCTTACTGTTTACAAATTGACGATTGCAGGAAAGTTCGGTCTCGCATTCTGTTGTTCTTGTTGTTTGAGTTATTCAACGAGTTTTTAAGAGATACAGAGATGGCAAAAAACAAGCCTTCCGGGCACCATATACACATTTCTGACATACTTTCCTTGTTAAGTATTGCCACAGACACGAAATTGCTTTTGTCTGTGCGGCACACCATCATACACACGCAGACAGACCAGGTCACAAACGTTTATCCTTTACACGTTTTTAAAACGTTCCATCAACAACTTCAGAACAACATTTTGGATATATAGTCTACATAATGTTAAAAAAGTTCTATGAATGTTTTTGCAAGAACTTTTGATAATGTTTAAGAGAACTTTTAGAGAATGTTAGCCAGGTTAAAAGATTTCTTTACACTGTGAAGAAATATTGATGAAATGTTGATGAAAACAGGCTTGAAGCTGCAGTTCCAACATGACAAGGTCATTTTACGCCGTAGATTCATCAGTTTTTATCATCTTAAAGATAAATTAATAGTGAAGTTGTGTGGTAGTTAGGATTGTGGTTGAGGTTTGGCTGTAGCAATACCAGCAGATGGCCCACAGGTTTTGAGGTTGGGTGACCTATAAACCAGAGGGTTACCAGTCCCAAAACTGCCCTTTCTTCACCTTGAGCAGGACTGGTTAACTGGTTTACTGAATTATGACCACAAAACTCAAGAGAAACTGCGTTTGGATAGTACAACAGAAGAGACTCGTCTGGGACTTCCAGAAATTATAAATGAAAGAAATCAAAACAAGCTACTGTGACATCTAAAAACACAAATACAAAGTGCCTGCGCAGTCGCAGCCAGAGAGATGATGTCATCACAATGATGGAATCATGTGATTTTCCAACCTTTGCATTAATTGTTTAACTTAGCAATGAGCGTCGCAGCAGCACACTGTGGATTTTTGCTTTTTCCCTCTAGTCAGAGTGGAAATAGTGCGCGTGTGCCAGCTGCAGACGCAGCTGCAGACAGAGATTTTACAGCGGCCCTGAGCAGCACCAGAAACACTGAAGAGACTTCAGCAGACTAATGACACCACTGCAAATTCCTCAAACATGTCATAGCGTAGCAAAGTTACGACTTCAGCATCTCTCGTGTGTGTTTGTGTGATACTATTAATAAATAACATCGTTTTTCTTCATTTTGAGATTACAGTTTGTGATAAAAGGTGAAATGTTTGAGCGGAAGAGACTGAATGTCAAAGAATAGAATGAAAGCTTTATTTCACTGTATATTACGCTCTGTTATAACAATGTACTGTATTTATACATACTGTATGCGTATTACAGTCAGTCTGGACACGATGCACGAAATCTTTGGAGGCAGTTTTGAAGCGCCCACCCCTGGCCGGATCCGGTTTGAAGGGAGGAGTCCACGCGCAGTATGAACACATAAACCTGGTCTCTCTCGAATCCACCCATAGACGACCGTGCAAAGACGAGCGACTGGAAAGAGCATTAAAGAGCAGCGACCACATCACAACAACAACACCGTGCGTGTCCGTGGAATAAAGCGACACAGTGCGACTCACAGTGAACGGCGGGCATCTGAACGGCGGCGGACGCTGTACTTTTCGGATCTGGCTTGACGCTGCAGAAGATCGTGTAGCTTTTTAGATCATCTGCCTTCAGTTGCTGCTGATAAATATTACAGTAAGAGGGAAGATGAAGAGCGTCGGGAGCTGTATTGGCACCCTCGCGGTGCTGATACTGTGTCGGGTCGGACAGATCGCGGACGCGTGCAGCTGCTCGCCCGTTCACCCGCAACAGGCGTTCTGCAATTCTGACGTCGGTAAGTGCGTTTCATTTTAAACGCTTTCACGTCACAACGCCAAATATTTACCGCGACGCAAATGCATCACAACTGTTGATGAACTAACGGCAATAATAAACGTACAGTGAAGGCACGCATGCAGTCAGTCGGTGTGTGCGCGCATTCACCGCGTCTAAACCTTGTTTTCAGGTCTAATTCTGGCAGGTTTTGTGTTGTGGACATTTAAAACTTGTGGCTGCGCGCTTCTAGCTTTGTTTACATACATACTCTGTTTTTGTTTCTGTACATAAGTTGTGTTTGTGGACAAACATTTCTACTAATCATATAAACACCTGGAACAGTATTTATGAGGCTGTATTTGCACCCAAGACTAAAACCAGATTGTTTAACCCATCATTTGGAGGTGATATAATTTTATTGGTAATCTTTTTACATACTTTATAATATACCCTGTTGATATCATATCAATATTTTCCCAGAATGCATAGCAGCAGCTGAAGCTGTCTGTCTGTTATCTTTGTTGTCCTCATTGCCCACACAAGCACACAGATGCTGTTTGTGTTGTTTCAGAATGACATTTTGAGGCTATTTATGTCTGACTTCTCTGTATCTGTGAACAACCAAATTTCCTGTTGGTGAGAATAATGGAGAGATGTCGTTTTGTAGAATGACAAGTGTGAACCTAAAACAGAAACAGATTGTGTCAAATCCTGTCAAATGAATAAATGTCTCATTACCACAATAAACTGCGCAACACTGAGTGAAAAACGGCAATATAAAGAAGCGGAAGAACAAGAGACATACTGACTAAGAGTTTGTCTGTATTCATATTTGCCTGAGATGAAGAAAACTGGGATAAAAAATGACAAGAATGTTTTGCATCCCACTGGGGTTTTCCCTCCCAGTTCATGCTTAATGCAGCCACTGTAGAGAGGAACTGGTTAGCTTTGAGTCCTGTCTCAAGCTGGTTGAAGACACACACACTGAAGCCCACATTAGAAGCCCACACCTCCTGCAGAAACATCTGGCCCACAGCTCTGGATGTGCATGAGAGGGGAAAGCTATGAAAGTCAAGGATCTTTCAGAAACATGCATGGAATTCATGAAAGGGTGAGAAAAGTGCACCGCTTGGCAGCAGCACCCGCGCTCGCCTCAGATGACTGCCGGTAAAGCAGTTCTTCTTGGAGAAGGTTTTTCCATCTGTTTGTGAGACGTTAACTTTAGCAGTCGTTCCGCAAGAAACGAACAGGCTATTAGCCGGAAATTAATACAGTCCTCATATTTCATGACAGAACCTGGCACTTGGAATATTAATAAAGTAAGCAAACGGAAGGCTGTCATTTTCCCTTCGCGGTCCGTCTGTTTTTGCCAGTGTTTCTTTGAATCTGTTGTTGGCATTAATGTGTTTTATAAATGCCACGGGGTAAGACAGACTCACATAGCCAGACTTCTGACTAACAATATAAAGTCTGGTCCATCTCGCAATTTATTCTGGCCAAAAACGTCCCACTTTGAGAGGAAGAGAGTTTACACATGCAGGTTGTTTTGTGGTGTGTAATTTCATCATAACAACATGTCATTTATTATTCTCAGGTTGAGTAAAGTAAGTTGATACTTAATCGTATCATATTTGATACATAAAGTTGATACACAATTAATCAATAGGATTGATTGATGTTCCTCTGGTCCGCTTCCTCTTTTCCTGTTACTCTGTGCGCCCTCCACTGTACATTAGCAAATAAAGGTGAAAAGTATTCCAAAAACTTGTAAGAATATTTCCCTAATGTTTCCATAATGTATCAAAACATTAAAAATATTATTATGGTATAAAATGTTAAAAACCTTCTGCTAACATTACTGCAAGAACTTTTTTTAAAATAACCTTAAGAGAACATTAGTCAACATCCTGAACATTAGTCATTCCCTGTTCACTGGGAAGTTAAACTGGTGCCTTAAGCAGCTTTAAATGGCACCATTTTCTTTCAGAGTTCTCAGGGTTGTTAATACTGTGTATAAATAAAATGTAAAGTGCCGGGCTGACGGACTGATACTAATGATCTTCAAATGCTGCAGATGTGTATCAGACTCCGGCTGCAGTTGAGTCTGATCTCAAACTTGATTTCATGTTTACAGTTACACTGCAGGTCAGATGGATTAGAAAGAAAGACGAGGGCGCGGTGCTCAACATTCCTGAATACAAAACCAGTGGATTTCTTCTGGGGAGGCTGAGGAAGTTATAAATTGGGGGGGGGACGGGGAATTACCAATGCGGGATGCCAAATGTCTCTGTGCAAACATTTCTCATCAGAGGACAGATAGTCCATTCAGAGGCACCAACAGCCCACGTGTGATGAAACCACACATATCTGACTGTGGAATCTGGTCACACTAAAAACAGCAGTGAGCATTCATATAGAGTGACGAGGGCACAACGACGTATACAAGCAGAACAACAAAATATGCACCCATCTAACAATTCTAGGTTTCCCTAAGAACGTGTTTCCATTAAGTAACAAAAACATTAAAAATGATATTATAAAAGTTTATGGAACATTCTGATTTTTACTTGTTGTACTGACATTATTGGTTGATTATAAGCCAACATTCAAACATTCTTTTAATTCTTTTTTAAAACTCGTTTTTAAAGCATACCACTAATAATTTAAAATAATGTTAAATGTTCTACCAACGTTACGGCAAGAACATTTTTGACAACTTTGAGAGAACTTTTGGAGTGCTTTAACCAACGCTCTGAGAATGTTCCCTGTTAGCTGGGCTTATTCTTCATCTGCATGTCATGTCTAGCATTACTGACAAGCTTTATTCTTTACACAAGCTAGCTGGGGCAAATAGTTCGGCCACCCACTTTTCAGAGGGCTGAACTCCTTCTCTTAAGCGTTGTATTTGTTGATATAAGCGTTAATGTTTGTGTGACCAGATTCAGTGAACAGGTTTATTAGTTTAAACATACCTCGTGGTCAAGCAGGGCATTGCTGCTTAAATATTAAAACCAAACAAATCAGTTCCACCTGTTACACATAAATATCTTGTCTCATCTCATCTGGAAACAAAGAAGCTGTTCTTTATTCCAGTTCATCCTCTTTACTGGTCCATTGAAATGACACAAAACAGATTTGACATTTTAAAAACATGAGAAAGAAGCACACTCTAGAAGGAGAGAATCTGCAGTGAATTAGTTTGAAGGTAAAAATCACTAAAAATACTTTAATATGTAAGTCAGTTATGGGCATGACTTACACACTCACTGCAATCACACTGTAAATGCAGCTTTTTACATTTTCCTAATGTTCATTTGTTATCGTTTACTGCTTGAATCACATAATCTCATATTCTTTAGCCTCTTAAAAACACTGTGAAGAACAGAGCTTTGTGACATGAAAACACTTCTGACACATCTGAGAACTTCCCTTGCATGTATTTTGGTAAAAAAATAGAAAATCAATGGCTTGTGAATGTAGTCAGCAAACCTCACTCAAATCATTGCTTCTCCACATCCTGCCACGCCCTCTCCACATCCTGCCACACCCTCTCCACATCCTGCCACACCCTCTCCGCATCCTGCCACACCCTCTCCACATCCTGCCACACCTTCTCCGCATCATGCCACGCCCTCTCCGCATCCTGCCACACCCTCTCCGCATCATGCCACACCCTCTCCACGCCCTGACTTGATGTTGTATGACTGAAAAAGCTGCCAGCAAGCATTGCAGAGATGACCACTGAGTGCAGAGATGACCACTGAGTGCAGAGATGACCACTGAGTGCAGAGACTGTGGTGGCATCTGTAGGTAGGAGGCAGGAGCTGAGGAGGAGTTCTGGGGCTTCTGGTGCCGTGGTCTGCCTGGACTCAGCACTGGTCATGGTTGCTGAAAGCTGCGCGCTGGTATGGAAAGGCAGGATGTGGCGAGTGTTTGTGGTGGGTATATGGGGGAAACTATGACAGTTGGGTTATGATATGTGCATATGTAGGAGTGTGTGTAAGTCATCTGCAGAGGCAGCAGGGCATTGTGGGATATGGATTATCGGGCAACAGGAATGTGGGTCAGTCCGGAAAAACAGAGCTGAAGATGCAGTGGAAGATCGTTGCGTTAGAAGAGACGAACCGTCAGCTAACAGTAACTCCTCCTTTCTCAGAGTCAGCTGCACCATACATTCAAATCCTGAGAGCAATCACAGTTCAATTATATTTATATATAAATATATATATATATATATAATGTATAATGTAATGAATGTATCTTCTGTGGAAGGCACAGGACCATAAAATGTTTGATGTCTGGAATTTAAGGTCCAAATCAGCCTGTGAGGACTGTGAAGACAAGATCTACTTTAATAGAGAAAGCAACAGTGAAAACACAGTAAATTGGTTTATGATTAGGTGGAT
>JAZGTJ010015985.1:0-12997 GCA_036877575.1 Botia almorhae | reverse complement strand
ACCTGCTAATGCTCTGTGATGTTCCTCCATCTGTAACTCTGTATCCACCTGCTAATGCTCTGTGATGTTCCTCCATCTGTAACTCTGTATCCACCTGCTAATGCTCTGTGATGTTCCTCCATCTGTAACTCTGTATCAACCTGCTAATGCTCTGTGATGTTCCTTCATCTCATTTGAAGCTCTACAGCCGTTGTTTTCCTAATCGATTGAGTCAGGACTACCCGCTTCCCTCTGCGTCCCAACACAGTCATGTCTTATTAACCTGCCTCTCTATTGTCTTAAGCTGAGAGATGAGAGATCGAATTGATCAATCTCAGACAAACACAATCGGCTCTCCCTCGCTAATCATACC
Source organism: Botia almorhae (assembly GCA_036877575.1). Classification (NCBI taxonomy): domain Eukaryota; kingdom Metazoa; phylum Chordata; class Actinopteri; order Cypriniformes; family Botiidae; genus Botia; species Botia almorhae. The sequence goes on along the minus strand of JAZGTJ010015985.1, from coordinate 12,645 downwards.
GCTCCAGTCGCCCGGAGACCGACCTCCAGCGACCACTCTCGAGAATGTAACTTTTCAAATTAACATGCTTAATTATTCCATGACTCCTAATAAGTGTGACAAAATGTTTTGAAAAGTTCTGCATTTTAGAGCAAGGTTGGTAATAGCAAATAGCAAAGCAAGCAGTTCAACAGTTCTGAATTGAATGAAACTGTTAGCGCACTGTGATGAATGACTCACGAGGAGAAGGTTTGTGTGGGGTGAAAAGACCGACGGGGACTCGAGCAGGTGATTCATATCTGACCTGCTGTTTGGAACTGCTTTAACACGCGAGCACGGGGACCGTTTCAATACCACCGTATTGACTAACAGTCAGTTAATCGCTAGGGAACGACAATAGCAGCTCTTGATCGGTGCCAAAAGGCTGTCATTTCTGACACGCTCCACTTCTTGTAATGGAACTCATGCTAAAATCGCTGCACGCTAAGTAACTGCATTTAACGGGGTAATTGCGGCGTGGATCCTAACTCTATAGATGTAAATGCGGCTCTCATTAAAGTGACCGGCTGTCTGAACACCCAGCAGCACAGAACTAAAACCAGCGTGTTTCCCTCACAGAGTAAAAGACTGGACATCTGAGAAAACATTACAATCTTTCTTAGATTTTTAACTGACACACAGAGGAATTACTAACTTAGCTGATAGAATAGTTAGTGAGCACACACAGTATATATTTTCAACACGCTATCTAGCAAATGTTCACCAAGTTGTTTGTTTGGATTTTGTTTTTATTTTTCAACAGTGTTTGCAAAAATCGCTTGCTGCTCGTTTACCCAAACATTTAGCAGATTAACAATTGTAATATGTGCGGTCCTCCTCATCTAGGAAAACGGACCCAAAATAACAATGACTCATCCTGCACTTACAGATGTCTCTTTCCCTGATGCCTGCCTATGACAAATCATATTTCACAGCTGTGATGTACACCAAAAGCATCCTTTTTTTTAAAAGAACCAAGCTGTTTTTGTGTGTCCCACCCCAACTTCCTGTTTCAACAGGAAATGCATCAACACAAAGAAAACGGTTCATTAAGGCTTTTCAGAATGCTGTAAAGAGTATTTAGATTAGAATTTCACTAAACAAGATTTCAGAAACTCATCCGACCTTATGCTTAATCAAAAAATCACAGCATTTAGAAACTTCTAAAGTACAGGAAGGTTTAACCGTGTGTCCGCTCTCACCTGCAAAATCAGGTGTAATGCTTCTCAACCGATTGTTTTTTATTATAGTGTTGGCGGTTAGCATCACTCCGGCTGACGCCTCCTGCTTCAGACAGAGGAATAGCTTCTCGTCAGCAGCGCGCCGATTTGTTGATTTGAAACGGCTGCGACAGCAAAACGTCGATAAAGTCTTTAGCGAGACAGCTCTCCGCAAACTCTTAGCCGCGTAATTAGCTTAAAGAAACTCTCAAACACACAAGAAAACAGCAGAGAAAGAAGGCGCGTCTCACAATGACCATCGATAAGCAATAGTGAGAGGTGTGGTCACATACACAAGCTTCCTCTCTGCCTCTAATGACCGTCCTCACAAAACAGCCTGTTAAGACACTCTACCTCATTTACCAGGCCCTCAGGCCCGCCGGTTTCTGCCCAGTGCATGATGGGAGTTCTGAGAGCCAGACAAAATGTTGATTGGTCAAAAGGAGGACGGCTTTTGTCAGCAAAGCCTGCAGCACGGGTTTGCTGGTCCATGTGACCGTTAGATACAGAATGCTGTCTATGTTTGACTATCACCTCCGAATAAAAAAAACTGAACTGCAAACGAGACATAAGAGAAGAAAAGACTCTTGTGATCTCACATGCGTCTCAACAATATCTCCAACTGTACATTTAGCAAAGGTACGAAAGTCAGAGATATAATCTCCCATCCAAATTTCATTAACCAAATATCTGAGCAACGCTATCCTCATTCATTTTAAATCTTTAGCTATGTATAATTTTATGAGACACACCAGAGACAAACGTGACACCTGTATGAATCACAACTGATTCAAAATGTGATTCATACACATTTCCTGAGCTAAAAATACACAACCTGTGGGCAAAATAAATCGTATGGGTTTATATGAGCAGAAAACCTGACACATCAAACCACAAGGTCTCACCGTGGTCTTCTGACACTGTATGCTAGTGCTGTTGAAGCGCAGAGCTGTGACGCTGTACTCTTTGCCCTGGATGTAGAAGATGCATTCGTAGTTCCTCTGGCCAGACTGAGGCTGTGGAAGATTCCGGGCCAACAGGGTGATGGGCTTCATGACTCCAACAGGAATGTAGATTTGGGTGGAGGGCAGGATCTGAGGACACTCCTGAAAAAGAAATAACTATTTAGAAAGAATATATTTACAATTTATGCAGATAAATTTAAGGGTGCTCGCTCTTGCTGGGGGTGGGGGGTTGTTAGGTTGTTGCTGACTGGTAACAGCACTTAACAAGTTTTGAGATTTGAGTTCAAATTAAAATCCACGGCACCAAATGGCAGATTGTACATAAGTTGGATTCGTTTAGCGGTATGAAAATTCATGTTGTTTTATGCAAGCACACATTGAAGGAAAACATCATTTCCAGAAATTCCTGATGCATCGAAAAGGAGATCAAACACACTTTTGATCTTACTACTCCAGTAAATGTGGCTATTCAGACATTGTAGCCCTTTCTGTGATGTCGCTGAATCAGGAGCGAGCTAACGCCGAAGAGATGAAGGATGCTAGAAGGCCTTCAAGGCCATCCTCACCGTTGTCATGCCAACAGACTGAGAAACCAGGGCACAGAGCAAGATGCAATTAAGCTTTTTGAGGGTATGTGCCATTTTGGCAGCATTTTACGAGATACGATGCCAACGGTGCACTTTAACTAGCGAAGCAGGAACATTATCATGGGCGCGAGACCTCACCCTACCAGACCTCTCCTCAAAAATAACCTTCAGACGCACATGCGCCATACTCAGTGTTTAAAATAACTGCATTTTAATGTGGAGATGGACATGGCTAGGATACAGGAAATGGCAAAGCCAGCTAACAACTAGACCGCAGATGCTAGCAGTCTGTGTTTTATAAAACATGTTAGACGCATGAAATGCACCCAAAACCCTTAAGCAGTACTTGATAGAAGGCTTACAACTACATCAAAGTGCAAATCTTTCTTTTGATGCCTGGACGCAGGATAAGCAGTTCTTGGATGGTAACGTGGTACGAGGACGCATCAGGTTAAGCTCACGACAACAGAACAAGTACATGTCTGAGTCTTAAATCTCTCATCTTTTGAAAAAAATGTCTTGTATTTTATTCTTGATAATTACTAAACAAATCTCTCTGTTTTCTCTATGTTGTTGTTTACTAAAGTCGTAAGGATTTTGTCACTTTTTATTCGCACACCGAGAGAAATTACACAGCGCGTCCCTGCCTCTGTGTGTGTGTGTGTTTGTGTGTGTGATGTCTTGTGATGTGGTGCTTTGTTGTGCGTGTATGTGCGACACAGTTTCATTAACCATCCTCTCCAATTCCACTGTATAACAATACAGTATATACTGTACATGGATGATAAACATACATATCATAGGCGTAGTATAAACGCAGAAGGATTAAAAACACAGTGAAATCATGGTATTTTTTTCGGTAAGTAACCTAATCACACAGACACGGTATGAAAAGAGCAGCGCGGGGCAGCTCATACCCCAGCCCATCTCATTAGCACCCGATAAAACACCAAACTCGTTACCCTCATTTCCTACTTACCCCGCCTCTGCTTCTAACGAAGCGGGGAGCGCACAGAATACCAGCAGCGTTATTAAAATCTACAGGAGATATTCGCTAGCGCTGCCACGGTGACGACTCTGTAAACAAACCTGATGGAAAAGCCACATGCGTCTCCGTGACTCTGCAGAGTGTCATCGGGCTGCTGGTTTAATTGCCTCGGGCGGCGGTCTGCTTATTAATACTGCGCTCACTTCATTCGGTTGTGACTGAATAAACAGACTGTGATGCGCGCCCCCTCCTCCCCCCAAATGAAGCGCGCCTGTGTTAGTGTTCAATTACCGTGTGGTACACAAAGGTGAGGGTTTCACGGCTAATGAAAAGGTGCAATTTGTTGGGAGTCAATAAAAGCCCGTGTGCTGAGCGCAAAGAGGCCTATCAGTTACCAGACGGTGCAGTACACGAACCCGAAACACTGACGCCAAAGGTTTAAAAAAAGCCTGTTTGGGTGACTTGTAACATCTAGCTATTAAATCCTTGATCTCTGCACGCTAAACATCCGACCTCTTTCTGAGGTGAACGTGTTGGTGTCATGGTTACAGGGGTTGCCCAGCTAACAGGGACCATTCTCCAAACATTGGCTAACGTTCTTAAAAGGGTTCCCTGTAGTTATCAGAAAACATTCTTTCAGTAATGTAAGTAGAACGTTTTCAACATTATACGTCAACAACATTATTCCTAAGTTGTTTGCAATTGATTATATATTTATAATCAATTGATTATATATTTGACTGCAACGTGCTGCAAATGACCAATCAGAAGAAAGTATTCAAGAGAGCTGAGCTGAAGTGTTGCTATCTGATATGATGAGCGCTAAAGAGTCAAAACGCTGGAAACTATTTTATTAGCTAAACCGACAGGTGTCAAAACAGAGTTGAAAGTGCAGATGAGACAGCACACTGGAATAATGGCGTTCCGTTGGGATTGTTTAAAGCTCTTCACCTTTTTTCTCTGTTACTGCCTTTATTTGTTTTGAAATAACGGTGGCGCCATGCGGCGGGAATCCAGGTTAACGTGCAGTGCACGCCCCCACAGTACTGAATCACATGCTGTGAAGAGCTACGAGCTAACTTACATATCAACAGGTTACAAATACAGCCAGAAAACTATTCTGGAACTACAAATCCATCCCACTGACATCAGAGGAGTATTTAACATAGTATACAATATCACACTTAAGAAAATTCACCCAGAAATACTAATTCTGCCACTGCATTCTCATGAAACGTGTGGAACACGGCGGAGAACCCAGCTCAGTATGTTGGCTACCATTCTCTAAAAGTTCTCTCAATGTTCCCTCAAAGTTATTAAAGTGTTTTTGCAGTATCGTTATTAGAAATGTTTTATGTTATGCATCATATATCGAACAACGTTATTATATCGTAAGTATTTAGTATTTTTGTTGTCATTGATGGAGCTCGACAAATGCTGTGGAAAACAGTGTGAAGATTCTTCTTGCATTCCCGGGAAAACTAACAGTAAGCAGGTTGAAATGAGGGCAAAGCAATAATGAAGGAATTTTCGTTTTGGGCTCAACTAACCTTTTTAAATGCATGTCTAGCATTCCAGGATATCCTATTTCTTTTAAAGGAGTGCCAGGAAAGGAAATACCAGGATATGTTTATGTAGATTATTCCCAGGATGAGTTTTAAATCTGTCGTTTACAACGCTGCAGGGTGTTAGCCCTCAGTCCACAGTAACTGAAACGTGGAGAGAGAGCACAGGACCTGAGGTTTGGTGAAGGTTAGATAAAGAAAAACACACAGATGCAGTGTGCGACTGTTGGCATGCAGTGCTTAGGGAAAGAGAAAGGATGTTTTTTGGCTCTGCTAGCTGGCACAAGCGCTCTGCTAGTCTGCTGTTTGTTTTGCACAAACGTTGCCTAAAGTGAAACTCCTGGAAGCAATCGCCTGCTCTTTTCTTCCTCTTCCTCCTGTCTTCTCTCTTTCTCTCGCTCTTCTTCTCTCTGTTTGTCAAAAGCTGGTGGCCTGATACAGAGACAGTGTTTATGGGTTAACGTTAAGCTAACGTTATGTGCTGACATTACTATGTACTGCCTTAATATCTTTTTAGTAATAATACGTTTAAAATGAAAATCACTGTCCTTACATATCATGTCCATTTTATTAGTTTAGCTTAACCTGTAGTTCAACCAGTAAAGCACAGATCTAGCAACACCTAGGTCATGGGTTCGAATCTCAAGGATACACACATACTGAATAACCCTTTACCTCAATCACACTGTATGTAAATGTACATACTCTTTAAAGAATGAGGTGCAAGTCTAAAAAGTAAGGAACTGATAATATGATGACCTCACTTCCTCAGGGAGACCCATATGACCTCTCAAAACCTAAAATCTAAAGAATCTAAAATCTAAATGGCATTCAACACTCTAAACAGTCTGTCAGCTACATTCAAAGCAAATCTGGGTTGCTAATACAAAACGCGTTTGCTGGTTAAATGTTTTGATGCTTCAGTTGTCCAGTTTTATACTTGTAATTTGCTTTAATTTTCAAGGTAAACACATGCATGGCCATTTTTATAAGCTGGTTGGAACAGTTGCACAGCTCTGATTGGCTATTGGTGCAGTACGACTACTGAGTGAGCAGCTAAACAATTTAACAAGCCTGTTTTCAGTTTATATCAACAATCTGAGAGCGGCATCACCAAAGTTTTTTTAAATCCTGGTCTACCCCACTGACTTTATTAATTACTTATTTGGCAAGTGTCATCAGGGTGGCAGATGAAGAACAGATGACATGCTGTCTAATTAGGCAGTCTGAAGCTTGTTGACTAGTAAGGGCCAAACGGTGAGGGGGTAACAACCACCCACTCTAAGAGGAGTCTGTTGTCGAATGAAAGGGACTTTGAAGTCTAAGAGCTTTGGAGTGTCCGCCCACGCGGGACTCAAAAATAGAGCAGCGCTCAAAACGCTGCAAGACGTGGAGTAATTCAAACGAATCTATGTTAACAAAACTGGCAACCCGTTACTAAAATAAATATTCATGTAGCATTACTGCAACGTTATTTCAACCATTAATGCTAAAAAGCGGGTGAGATTTGTTTGTTATGCTGAGAAACAAGAACGAATACGGATCTAAAAATATAAACACACACCAAAACAAATAAGTGATACAAATAAGACATCAGTAGAAAGTCAAATGAGGCGAGCCAGTAAGAAGCACTGGAGTGAGTTAAAACAGCATAAGAAACCCAGTTCTGGCCACCAAAGAGCGTGCAGGCGCTTACACCAGCTCCCAAATGCAAAATTCATTTCTGGTCTTCATTAGACAGCCAGACGCTGAAGCATCTGGAAATTCAGATTTAATTCACTTTGAATAATTAAAGTCACAGATCAGTGGCGGCCTCAGATCCCTCTGAGAGGCCCAATGCCAGAGAGAACGAGAACCTCAGGGCTTTGAGTCCTGCTTTCAACAGAGCGGCACAGAACCACACCAAACAAAGGTGAGGGTGGGGTGTTGGGGTCCCTGTTTCTGCTAACTGCTGTTCTGATTAATTAAAATGAATGGTTACTCTATCCCCAGAACCTGAGGTGCTGGGTGGAAGACGATGGGACTTGATATGAAGGAACCAAAATGGTGGAGGGGCATGAGTTCCCGGAACAGAAGCAGGAACACTGATCCAGGCTTCAATGCTCCACTGAGCTCTGTCCTTGACTGTTTACAGTGCAGTGTACATCACAGGCAGGGGAGACCAGAATCTGATGTGTACTGTGCAGGAGCTGGACAGAGATTTGAGGGCGGGTGAGTGAGCGAGCAAGAGAGAGAGAGAAAGATTACAAGGGATGAAGAAACACCTGACAGACAATAAGATGAGTGATAGATCAGAGCTGGATGAAGTTTGGACAGCAGAAGTGGATGAAAAGAGGAAAAAAAGACCAAGCCAAAATAAAGAGCATGCCTGGTGCAAAAAAACGTTTAGCCAAAATAAGAAATTATAGTCTGAATGAAACAAAACTAAACCTGTTTTTAGGACATTTTGTTGCATGGTGATACAAACACACACACACACAAAATAGAATTTCTTATTTCAGGTAAAATATAATCTGGCTCTTGACCGGTTTCTTGAGACTCACTAAATTACTTTTGCCAACACTTGCGACTCATTTATTTCCGTGTTTACACTGACAAGATTCAATTTCTATTATTGTAACTGTTTGACATTCTTTTCAGGCTCAGCGGGCGATTCACAGATATTATGAAGCTTCTGAAAAGAACATTGTGGGGACTCGTGACAAACCTAGGCATGAAATAAAGATGTATTCTTGTCTTTAATTAGCCTCTCAGAGCGAAAAGGGGGAAAAGCATAAAAACGATGATATCCTTATAAAAAATTCAAACAAAAATGTTCTGATGAAATGAACGGTGCGGTTTCCAAATCAGGGTTTGGAAAATATACTCGTCTCAAGAAGACAAAGGAATTCCTTCTGTTGTGTTTCTGTGTAGCCTTTCCTTAAATGATCTTCCTGCTGACAACTTTATTAGGGTGTTATGCATTACCGCAAAACGTTTTTCAGTGTCTGTGGATAAAATATTTGTGTAAAATGTAGATTTATTTTATTACCGAGAAACTATGTATGTACAATAGCCTTCAGTAGAACACTTAACGCTAACAGCCCAGTATGAATTATGAGTCTTATAAACTGTGGTTTAACTCAGCCGTGTTTACAATTCAAATCCTGAAATCAAATATGCGCCAGACTGAGGAGAAACACCCCCACAATCCTTTGCTATCGTGGGCGATACGTCTTTGTTTATAAGAGCAAACGCAAGGCACAGCACCACAGAATCAGTCAGTTCCCCAGAGACTGTGGAGAGGTTCCATGGCGATACGCCTCCCCATGACTTATTTATCAAAACCCTCATTTGTCTCACCGGAGACTCTCACTAATGAGTCTCAAATGAGAGTGAGAACGCAGCCGTAACACCAGTTTCATCATCCTTTAAACAAACTCCATTTATTGCGATTACGAAGCGGCCGCTTGTATCTCAACAAGACCGGATAAATGAGATGTGACAGACAGATACACAATGTTGGGTTTGGGGTCAACAGCTTCTAGCCAATCTCATTGGTCCATTTGTGACCGATTGATGTAGATGCATTATGAGCACTTAAAAAAAAAAAAGTACAAAAACGCTATTCTAAAATTTCAGTTATGTGCAACGCTGCACACTTATTTGTGAAGCGGTCAGACACTTTTGGCGCTAACTGGGGATATCGCAATATATAAATGAATTTGCAATAGCATTTTTTTATTTAGCCCTTTTTAAAAATGTCACCTGATATTGTGATAATATCATTCATTCTACTGGCCATGATACCCGTGTAGTAAAATATCTGATATTGTGACGCCCTAGCGCTTACAAAACACTGTGTGACTAGCTGAGTTCGCAAATAACGAACAGCGAAACGAACGTGTAAGCGCCGCTATTTGTTATTTCTCCTTGTGGATTCCTCAAGTGTGGCTTACTGAAGCAATTTTCCGCCTGGTCAGAGTTAATGTGTTTCTGTGTTTATCCGCTGTCAGGCAAATGTTGATTTATATACATTTGATTTGCAAGTGCGACTCATTACGCGTGCTGCACGCTTTATCTTTCATGTCTCTGCAAGGATGTCTGGGTACATGTTGAGGTAAGATTGTTCAGAGACTGAACTGTAGTCGTGACACTGAATACGTCGTTCGGAAACGGACTGCAGCAACTGCATTTGCTGTGGCCATTATCGTTTATATTGAGGTAAGAATTTTGGAAAGGCTGCAGTCATGGTGGGCTGGAAGATACAAACATACTGATAGCAAAGCATATCTTAAATATTTTGACAGATGACATGCGTTTTTATGCATCATTTTATACACTGTAAAAAAACTGCGGTAAAAAGTTTTGCCATTAAGTCATTTTGAATTTCATTTTGACTTTAATTAATGGAACTAAACACATTTGAAAAAATATTATTTTAACTAAACAGTCATGTTGAAATATGTAAATAATAATAATATATAAAAATAAAAAAATTCTCTGCTCTCCTCCGGTACATCACCCACCCCATTATCATCATCATCACCACCACATCATCATCACCACCACAGCATCATCACCACCACAGCATCATCATCACCACCACATCATCACCAGTCTGGAAGTCTGTGTAAGTATGTATAAATTCTTACTCAAAAACAACAATTAGGGAGGGGCAACAACAATTTAACAACTGTAAAAGCTGGAATTAATTTTACCCCTAAATAAATCAAAACACCTGGACGGTTTTGGTCCTGGATTCTGAATGGTCATGTGCTCAAATTTCCAATAGAAACAGCTGCATCACGACGAATACCTGCTCACCTAGCAACAGTGCATATCACTGAAAAGAACTCGATTAACCTCAGTTTACATTCCAGGGGCTATACATTCTAGTGGAACAATTGCACTTTGTGAATTTGAAATCAAGGCCCTCAAAGCCATCAAGCCTTTAGCCTGGAACATCTTTAAGTGTTCTCGTAATAAGTTCTCAAAATAAGCAGGAAACTACGGAGAGCTCCGGATTTGCATTTTCTATTTGTATGTAAATCGTTGTATATCGCAGTGGTTATACAGCTAGAGTAAAGCGCAAACAAAATATCAACGCAAAATATCAATTTAAATGTAAACGTGTAGTTAAACGATACACAAATCATTAAATAAAAACAAAATGTGAAAAATCGCTGAAATGTCTCGCTCATTCCAAAAACGCAGTCAGGGCCACGCACTCCAGACTCGGGTACAAGATACGAATGCATTGAGCCGGGACCGTCTTGGCCAAATAAATTCACCAGCGAATAAAACCCTGAGCACAGCAGAAACGTGTTTGGATGTGAATGGCAATAAAGGCGTGTGAAAAAGAGTAAACATTTGTGTATGTTACATTTAGATGCTCCTCTCAACGGCAAGCACATCATTTAACATTTGCAGAGCATGCGACGGGTGACTGAAAGCGCTTTAAGACATGACCGCTCCCCCGAGACCACTTCTGCAGTCTAGAACAAGCAGCCTGAAGAGTGATGCGCGTTTGCGTGTGCGTCGGTAATGATAACGCACGATACACGCGTAATGCGTCCGCTTGCATTTCCTGCGCTCACGAGGAAGAGATGTGATTGATATTGGTTTTTATGCAAATGTAGCATTTGTAAATGTAAAACACAATACAATTTGCATAGTCATTCAGTCAGCCGCATTTATATGTGCATTAATCCAGCGCAGCTCTCCTTAGAACAGCTGTTCGCACAAAGCAGACGCAGAAGAATGCGCATGCAAATGGGACACGACCTCTGGTGTGGATGTGTGTTTGCTGGTGATGGGCTGCACACGTGAAAAGCTATTTACTATGAAATGAAAAAGGGTCACGCGCAGAAAGGGTCACGTGTAAATGTATATATATTGTGGTAGACAGACAGACCTCAGACGCATTAACGCGGCCCTCCTGGAACGAGCAGTCGTTGGCATTGTGGGTACACATGTGGCGATATTTGCACCAGTGGCACGGAAAGGATCCGTTCACACATGAGAGACACCTAACAAGGGAGGAAGCAAAAAAAACAGCATTAGTCACTTATCGGTGGCCAGATCACATATGAATGTATATATACTGTACATCCTGTTATAACTTTTGTATTTAGCTTGCTATCTGAATACACTTCAGATAGTTAATATACTTCAGCTTTCTCCTACTTTGCACTAAAGCTTTTTTAAGCACTTTTGCCTGGCTGATAAATCTCAGATTTATCTAGAGACCAGAATATTATAGAGACAAAGGGGTGAAGCACTTTTTTGACTTTTGTAAACAGAGCTGGGCAAAAATTCCCAAAGACTTACGTTAAAGGCAGGGCTATAGGCATATTGAGTGATCAAAATATCATACACTCTTAGATCTGAGCCAGTAAGGACCCACCTAGCAACTACCCAAAACTCCCTAGCATCCCCCCAGCAACCAGGTAAACTCCCTAGCAACCTCAAAGCAATGTGCTAAACTGACTTAGAACACCTTAGCAACCGTAAAAAACAATTATTGGAAGTAAACGCAAAACGTCAAGACACAAACACAAAAATATCCAGTTTATTCGCGAATTACACAAGAAAATTGCGAAGAAGCGAAGCCAAAACTTTTAACACATCACCTCACGACTCATTCGCATCAATTACAGCGATGACTTGTTCGTTTAAGACGTTTAACGACTGAGCCCACATCTGACGCCTCGAGGTGAAGAAACAAGAATGCCAGACAGATCACAAACACACACAACTGTCAACTCTCAACACATCACACACTGAGACAGTGGCGCAGGATGCCTTCGTTGCCATGGTTACACGGGAGGTGTTTTTTTGCATTCGGCAGAGAAGGACAAGGTTGCTGATCTAAATCCAATCTCAGAGATATTAGAAAGTCTTTAAAAGTCATAACCAGATCTGCGTGGGAGCGTGCACGTCTTTATGCATTTACAATCAATTTAAAAGGTTAAGCGAGCCATCTGACGGCTTTCTCATATCATAAAGAGGCTTCTGTGGTCAGTGAGAGTGTCACAAATAGGCGGGAAGCGAGTTCTGCTCTCTGTCTGTCTGTGCTAAATGTTTAAAGGCCTAGACTCACATCCACTGGTGGTGCATAATAAATCTTTCTCCTCACCATCCTCACACTACAGCAGACACAAGAACCAAAGAACTAACAGGAAAGGAAAGGACGTGACGTGAGGCCAAGTATGGTGACCCATACTCTGAAATTGTGCTCTGCATTTAACCCATCCAAGTGCGCACACACACACTCTCTAACCATTAGGCCACGGCTGCCCCTACAGTACCTCCAGGGAC